>DWDV01001942.1:0-12310 GCA_018245615.1 Mimoniades ocyalus | reverse complement strand
GGAGTGTACTACACTCCTCTGCCTACGTCTTCTGCTATTACAGGCGTGATATTACGTATTTAATCTTAAAACATCAAGAACTATGCAAAGTAGAAAGTTAGGTTCGCTCCAGAATGTCTGCTTCAGAGCGAGAGATTGAATTCTAAAACACTAAGTTATCACTGCCTTAACGAGATTGAACACGCTTAATGAAATCCTGTTCAGCCAATTAAATTATTCGGAATTGTGTAAATGATTTTTGGTCAGTAATTTGTGGATTTCGCAAACTAGTACCAGTAGAATGCGTCAACAGCATTGATGACGTCAAAGCTCTGACCGTGACGTCAGAGCCAGACCTCGGTAAACTGATGTCAGCCACAATTAAATCTAGCATATTGACAATGACAACGACTATTATATCTGAGACATCCTCGTTCCGACGAATTAGAATCTAACGTATATGCATGAAATTCCATATAAACCTCGTCTTCTGGATCAAGTCGCACTGATAGAGGCGTTTAAATGAGCGCACATGTAACAAGTCTACTGTAGGTTTTTGAGAAGACCAATAGAAAACGTCCACGGCGTCTGGTAGAACTGTCAATGTAAGATGTCCTCAAGATCAACAACGTAAGATTTGTTGTATCTTCATTTTAATGTACCCCTGGTATGATATTTAAGAACAATTAATTCGAAGTAGAGTAATATTTTAGCTAAGAATAGTCAAATGTAGGTTGTAAATTTTTTGAATCACCACTTAGTTTCACATTCATATAATAAATGTCAAAATCACAAAAGTTTAACGCTTTTGCGAACAATTCATATAACATAGATACGTGTGAGGTAGACGGAAGGGTTCACCTCGAATTCGATAAAGCAACTGGAGAATCGTGGGAGTGGGCTACACCCCTCTACCTACCCATTCGGGAAAAATACAGGCGCGATGTTATGTACTACGTATATAATTAGTATCACCATCATCATCATCATCACCCTATTGTAGTCCACTGCTGGGCACAGGCCTCCCCTGAGGGGTTATGCCCGTAATACCCACGCTGTATAATACCTATGTATATGTAATGTTATTAGTATGTATACGAATCTCATCTTTGTATCATCTTTTATCATTTACGTGTTGGTACTTAAGGTTTAATCTCAGAGTGAAAAGGATTGAGGCCATAGTCCGTCACGTTGGCCAAGTACGGGTTCGTAGAATTATACAAAGGAAGAGGTTCTACGGTATTCACGTAAAATGTGTAACACATACAGTTATTTTTGCATTAATAACATTAAAATGTTTTATATCAGACACAAAGAATATAATTAGTACCATCAACAAACAATTTTATCAAGGACGCTTTAACGGTTATATTAATCAATCGGGAATATTTCCAATTAATCAACAACAATTCCGGGGATTTGAAACACGTTTGTAATGAGGATTAGTTGTATAGTTCTATGTGGGATTGGTCAAATTCAATAATAATTACTTCTCGATTAACAGAAATATTTATAACTAACTCGCCCGCTTTAAATAGTTCAAATAATTTCGAAACTGCTATAATAATTAATAAATTTCACGTACTTCGAAATGATTACATTTCTTATATTATAATTAAACACATTAATTACAATAAAATATAAGAAACAACGAAAGGATGAGAAAATGTATGATCAGACAATAAATAGAAAATCCGTAATAACAAACATTATAGCAATAAAAAAAAACCAACTACTATTTAATGAAAGTAACAAAAGTGTTGGCAACATACAATATTAAAAAGAAATCGGTACGAAATATATAGATTTAAAAAAAAACGCTTTCTTATATGGTGTAATCGTTAAATAATATATATTTTATATAATACAGCATTAGTTATTGGCGCAGTTGACACAGAACGTTTTATCGCATTTACAAAAAATAAACCATTATCAACAGAAAATGAGGACTTTAAATGGTCTGCTTTAAATCACTAATAGATTTGATTATTTTTCTCAGAAATGCATGGACTGAAATGGTCCCTTTTAAATCACTAGAAGTGAGACAGGGTAGTTATTACTACATGAGTTTATGCGAAAGGAAAGTAGCTCTTAACAAGTCAATAAAACGGTATGACACGTACCCGCTACTTAGTGATGATCTGTTTACTACTGTTGAGTCACCTGCTATCTTACTGACTGATCATTATTCCCCAAAATTCGTTTTGGACTATTTGTTATAAATAGGAAACAAGATTGTTGTGTTTATTTCAAATTATGTTGGTTATAAGAACTTCTGTAAATTATTAAGATGGTATTCTATTTAAAAGTTTTATGTATATGTATGTACATAAAAGGTGCAAAGCTAAGAATTGTGCAAGCAAAACTTTACACGTAACATCACGCTTGCAGTCCCGTAAGAGATGGGCAGAAGAGTGTAGTACCCTCCTACGTTTCACAGGTTACGTTTAAGCCCCGCTATGGTATAAGGTGGTGACCTTATCACCATACACCGGGCACGTTTCCAGACTCCGTGCCACTATTGGAACATCTGAATTAGAAGAATCCAATAGTGCTCGATCCAGGATTTGTATCCAGGACAACACCACACCACCAACGAGGCTGTTAGTTTAACGATATGTATATTCAAAGCCGTTTTTATGAAATTTTCCAGTCCAAACCACTCTGTTGTAAGTAGCTTCTGAACACAAGAACAAAAAAAAATTTAAAACGCTCAAACGAATGTAAAAGAAGTTCGTACAGAGACATCCCGAATTACATCTCATCAATTATTTTCAGCAGTAATTTCGTATAGTTCTAGTACTGGTTCAAGCAACTAATCTACACAAAGTGCCCGTAAAGTTGGTTGTAATACCTTGTACTCCGGTCGTAAAGTTTAACCTCCGCACAATAATGGGGTTACAATTTATGGCATTACCCATACGTATTTAATTTGGTCCCACTGGCCTTTGAGGGTCGGACGTATATGAATAGGTGTGAATGAGCAATCAGTTCGGGGCTTGATTGAGATACGAGTTAAGGAAAGGGTAGTGCTTAGTTAGTGTTTGATTTATCCCAAAATCGATATAACTGGAGAGTAATTCCCTTGATTGGAATGTGCTAAAGGTTCGAAACATTCTGGAAATAATATTGAAGTCTTGACTGAAATGGTGATAAAGAATAATACCGTGTGGGACGATCGACCTTTGTGCGAATTTACTTGCTTAGAAAGTTTTTTCTACATAGTCTCTTTATAGGTCTATTATAGGTATTATAGGACATCAGGTGGTTCGTCTGCCTACTTGTTGAACTATTTAGATTTTTGACTGATAATAAGATACCATTAGCCTCTATTTTATTCGAATTGTATTGGAAGTCCAAAGTTCATTGACAGATTCACCGTTATCACTAAGAAATTTCCGAGTTGAAATCTTGCTAGGTATAATTTCGGGAATTTTTTACAGATTGGAATACAATAATACTTTGAATTGACTTTTACAGATTGGAATACAATAATACTTTGAATTTGAATTGACTTTCATTTACTTAATTTGTGATTGTTGAAATTGCTGATCATACGTAATATCGTGACTTTGATTCTCGAAGAGGTAGGCAAATGAGTGTATTACACTACCACGTTTCACCAGTTACCTTTCCAGTCACAAATCCAGACTACGAGTCACAAATAGAAATTTAAATCAAAAAATTTAAGATAGAAAAATCCAGTAGTACCCCACCCGGGTTTCCAACCCAGAACTTCTCAATCGGCAGTCGCGCTTGCAACCACTTGATCAATGATGTGTTTCTGATAATGTTACAAATGTTACGTTGTTTGATATTTTGTTCTACTGATTAGCAGAGTTACCTATAATAAAATTGTTAAGAGCACCGTGAACTCATATTAACATAATATCACGCGTGTAATCCCCGAAGAGGTAGGCAGAGATATGTAGAACACTCCCACGTTACACCAGTTACGTTTACGTCCCACTATGGGATAGGTGGTGAACCTATTGCCATGCCCCGGCTACATATCCAGACTCCGAGCCAATACTAGAAAATCTAAATTAAAAAAATTTAGTATTGCCCGACCAGGGAATTGAACCCAGGACCTCCCGATCGGCAGTCGCACTTGCACACACAACAACACAATAAACGAGGCACTCAGGAGACTCCTATTATTTTCATAAATGTCAATTTATACATAATTATCTAGCAATTGATGGATGAGACGAAACTCATGTAACGTATCTATGGAATATAATATGTTATAGGTGGGAATATGTTTGTTGATTTATAAATTGCCAAAAAACTGTCGTTTACGTATTTTCACAACAGCTGTTAAAATATTTCCTGCGTAACTTTGAATATATAAATTAATCTGATGGAAAACACACAAACGAATATTGCAAATATTAACAGTTCTCACGATTCGATAACAAAGCATTCAAACGAGTTTTATTTAATTTGGACATTCTCGCTTTGAAATACGCCATCCAATCCGATGTGTTCAAAATGAATATTAAAATGTCCATACGATATGACTGTTATCGTATGTATGCATAATATATTAATGTGATAAATGTGTCCAACTTTATATTTTCCAACTATAAATAAAGATTTTCGTACGGCTTCTGAGCACGAGTAACCTTCCTGCTGAGTGAAGTTAAAGTTTGTTTATCTATACAACCTGGTCCAAAGTCTTAAGGTCGACTAAAGACGCATGACTAATACGAGGGACTAAGTTAAGTCCCAAGTATAAAAATGTATACTACATATTTCAGATGCACAAGTCCAAGCTACTGCTACAGATATTGGTGACATAGTGCGCCAAGTTAGTGATGAAGATTTGGTTATAACGATCGCCCGCGGTGACACATCCAAAGGCTAACCTAACTCGGCGTTAATCAAAAATTGTTTATGCAACAGAATCACAACTGAGTTACAATAGTTTCAGATAAAATATGCATATCTAGGTAACTAATCAAAGCTCTTTACTCAATCAGTGCTCAGTACCTACCAGCTATAGCACAGATTGTCTTTTTTACCAAAGTGTTACGTAAGATTTACATAAAAAATAATTAGGTACATTTACCATCCACTGATCACTGATCATCCGCTGATCCAACCAAATATTGAAATAAATATCAATTGATCAATGCGCATGAGGAAATAGTCCTGGTGATTGGTAGGGCGTTTCGCCCATCCAAACATTGGTCTACTTGGATGGGCAAAGGGAACGGACTACTACTACTACGGATATGATCTATGCATATTGACAAATTCGTAAAAGGACTTGTAGTTGTTTCTTTACGCTAAAAAAAAGAAAATACGGAAATAAACGTAACTGCTAATAGTCAATTCGAGTAACACCGTAACCTTGTTGATTAATCGAGTAATATAATCACAAAGGCTTGCAAATTATTTAAATTGCTTCCGGCTTCCGAATAATTAGTTGAAGCGAATTGCCGTGAAGAGATAGCATCCGAACGAAGCAACTGTACAGTGAATTGAAGTGGAATTGAGAGATAAAGTGATCGATACAATGAGGACTTCACTTGGTGTGAAGACGACTTGACTATTCATAATTTAGTCTTCGCTAGCTGATTTTGATTTTCGGAGACATGAATAGAAACTGTTACAGTGGAAATCTGTTTGGAGCTTGTGTTCCCAAAATTGGATATCGCAACTTCGGGTATGCATTTTATATATACATAACTAGATGACTCGACAAATGTTGTTCTATCATAGAAATTATTGCTAGTGAATATTTTTGTTATTAAATAAAAAATAAAGAATATATTTTGTAGGTTTTTGAATGCTTTGAATTATTTGGATATTGTTCATACAAAAATACTAAAAATCGAGATTAAAATTTGAAAGTGGTGGCAGAAAGGTAAACATTTGGGGTCATAGGTATTTTTGATGCCAAATCTAATAAAAATCGAAAAAAAAATCCGTAAAAGAAAACGATTTTTTTTTCTGTATACCTACCATTAGCTCTTAAGGGCATAAAAAATAGCCTCCGACCTATTCTCAGGCCTACCAAATATACGTAAAAAATTTCGTATAAATCGATAAAACCGTTTCGAAGGAGTTTGACCATTAATAGATTTTTATATATTAGAGATTTCGTAAATCAGTGCGCGATTGTGGTTACACCTTAAAATATCTTCAAAAGTAAAATTCGCAGACCTTACAATGATTTTTCTAGTACAAAGGTTAAAGTACTGACCGTTATTGCCTCGCTTTTATAGTCAAGTCCCAAATTTTTACATGAAATATAGTTTTGTTATTTCAGAAATCATTAGTACTCTGACCTCAATGGGGCCGGACGGCTCCTTTGATATTTAACATGAATAGCAATAACTAGTTTCAGAAAATATTTTATGAAAATTACTTTTTTTCTCATTGCTGTCAACGAAATATTATTTTGACCTATAAATACATTATTAAATATTTTTAAAATCATTATTAACGACATATTTACAAGTTTACTATATAATGAATACGTTAAACGTCAGGATATGTAGGTATATAAATATTTCATCCCGTGGTATTAATGCTTACTACAGTGGATCTAACTGAGGTACTGAGGATCTAACTTTGTTAACATTAAATTTAATAAATGAATACATTTTTTAAATTAATTTCAGCTATTACAACGTTTTCCTGAACTATTACAAATGCCAACCACACCGCCTGTCTCGAAAATTCCACCGCATATTTTGGTAAGGACAATAAAGACACTTTACTGTCAAACAATAACTTTTTACAATACCATTTTGCACTGTGGCTCCAATTATTAAGTTTATCAAGCTAAATAAATCGTTTCCGGCTTTTAAACAATTCGTTTACCGAGTTGCTAAGTGTGTCAACTGAAATGGAAATGTTAGATAAGGTGATCGATATGGTGAAGAGTTCACTCTGCAGACAAATTCATATTTCGAGGTTTACCCAGAGACAGTTCGTAATAAAGAACTCAATCTCGTTCTCACGCCTAAATTAAGCGAACCTGTAGAAACACAAACATAATATTTTTATTGTTCAGTCGTTGTATTTATCCTCATATGTAAAGGTTTGAGCTTAGGTACATCCAATACAGAAAGAAGCTATCTTGCTAAGTTATTAGAGCTAAAATAACATTCGGTATAGTGTTCTGTATAGTGTGCTGTATAGTGTTCTAATAAAGACATGTTTAGGATTGTTCCACATAAAGACGTCATCTCCCAAATTTTAGCACAGGTAGTTAATAAGATGAGATTGTGGTTGGAAAATACAGATATAGGCTAGAATTAAAATGTAACCGGCTATTACCAATAAAGCATCCCACGCAACCTCACGCTAGAATTGACTTTGTCGTAGACGTAAGGAACAAATTCATCATTCAGATATCTGAAATCGAAACGCCACCGTCCGTCGCATCGTGCCAAATGGCTGAAAACCATATCCATTGCCAATAATTTGCCACTAACGGCAATCATTTGCGATCATTTGCGATGCGACACAGTAACGTTTGCCGCGTCATGCCTACATCCTTTGTTTATTCCTAATCAAAAATATTTTATCTTAAGTATCTTATCAAATGCATCGTTGGCAAATTAAAAATTGTTAATGGCCCAAAAATTGTAAAGAACATTAAACGCCAACAGAATGAATGTCTAAATGCGCTAACACAGCATTGCAACGGAGACATTAATCTTCCTTTTAGATGTAAATAAAATAAACAGAAGCGAGATAAGTCGGCGTCGGTCCCCCGGGAGCATAATTACAAAGGTAGGAACGTCAGACGGCCCGCGGCGTGCTATGTATCCTTAAACATTTTTCATTTCATAAGCTTAGTATATGTCGAGCCACAATCAATCCCCAATATTACATATTATAAATGAGAAAATTTCTCTAACTGTTAGTCTGTTACATTTTCTTATCGAAAATATTTAACTTAATGTTTCAATAAATAATTTAATTTAAAAAAATAGGTTAAAAATAAGTGCGATATATTTAAAATTTATCCATGAAAAATATTCTACTAATCCTAGTCAAAATAAAGTTGATACATTTGTTTACTTTCACATTGTTTCATTCTTAGATAGACATTAGTTTAGTTTCAAAATAAAAGCTACAGTAGTCTTTCTAATATCTAGAAATGGAAACTATATAAATTTTATCACTTCGCTCAAGAACAGCATAGTGATGTGTCTGTGTGCGTGACCTGTCACTACCAGTGTCCATTAGAAAAAACGTTACGAAACGTTAAAGTAAGAAATCTTAGTCCTATGTATAATATTTTCCTTTGTTAATATTTTTAAATATTTTCTATGCGGTCGGAGCTTGTTAATAAATGAACTAGGCTTCAACCTTTAATAGTATTTTTGTTTATGATCCTGACTACAATCGAAACTCATTTGCATACAATTGAAACTTTTTTTTAAAGAGATCTAAATTTGTATTTCTTGTATAATACAACAGCATCATAACAACAATGTTGATGGGTACAGATGTCGATGAATACCACGACTCGTTTATCTTGACCTATCTGTAAGGATAAACATTTGACACACGGTGCACTCCGCTTACCCGTAAATATGAAACTCGAGGAAAAATAATAATTTATACACCTGTCGTCATTCACTCGTTTCGTATCGGTTACTTAGTAAAAGGATGTTGCTTTTGAGGTCGTGTTGCAAATATCAATCCTCTACTATTTGAGAGCACACGCGTATTATGGCCATATTTTTTCTTTATCCTCACGCCTGTATTCCCCGAAGGGGTATTTACAGGAGTGAATTCCACTGCCACGGACCACCTCTAAAATTTTACGTCTCACCGTGGAATAAGCAGTGAGAAGGAGTTACTACTAAAAATTCAAAGTATGAAAAAATCTATAGTGCCTGACCCGGGAAGCGAATCCAGGATCGCACGATCAACAGCCACGCTAGCAACCGCTCGAGCAGCAACGCAGTATCGTATGGCTAGATAATAAAAATGGCAGCGATTATGGAACGTACGTTGTAAAAATATCGAAACACATTGAGAAGGCATAAGAGTCGTCCGTATAGATTTAAAAGGCCGGTCCCAATATCGTGTTCGACGTGCGGGTAAATTCAAATAAATGAGCGGGACGTGGCTCGGAAGTTACTTACAATGTATTTATTCTTATAAATCGGACTTTCCTGAAACCCTCGTAAAACAGAATTTGGGGAGCCTGGAGCAGAGAGCGGTCTGGTAAAGTACCTACTCCCGCCAACTGTAATCCGTGCGTTCATTTTGTAATTAATTTTATTTGATACAACAATAACCGCGCTGGTCCACCGCACATTAGGGTCCGGCTTCGATTTCCGGTCGGGCAGATATATGAATGATGGATGTTGTCCGCGAACATTATGAATTGCTCCACTTTTTACAAAGTTAAACGTAAACGTAACATCACGCCTGTGTTCGCCGAAGTGGTAGGCAGCAGAATGTAGTACACTCCCACGTACTTTCTACAAAGATACACGAGTAGGTACGTGAATTATTAAAATTACAGTAACACAACGAACGGCCCTGGTTCTCTACAGCATTGGCTGAAAGTGCTTTTTGTTGCTAACTCACTGCACTTTTTCTTGTCATTTTGTATCTACCTATTCATTATTATTGCTATTATTAAACTTCTGTGTCTAACATTATAAATATTATGTCTGTACTATTTAAGTTAATAATTGGAAATGTGCCCGGTGTATGGCAATATGCTCACCATCTATTCCATAGCGGGATGTAAACGTAACTGGTGAAACGAGGGAGTGACTACACTCCTTTGCCTACCTCTTCAGTGATTACAAGCGTGATTTTACGTTAAACAGGTTTAGACATAACATGTATTGCTATAATTGACATGGTTTATTTAAAGTTAAGTGTTTATTTCCATATACGTATTAATTGAAGTTGGCAAGTTTATACAAGTCTCGTAGTTTATAAACAGCTGAAATCGTTTAAAATTGTATCGCATTGAAAAATAATTGAATTTCTCATATTTGTTACAGTTCAAACAACGGTTTATTGTACATAAATATAGGGTTGTGTTCTACAATACAGTTCCAGCGTGGCTTACTGTTACCGTAGTCTTGGTCGATGTGTCACGTGTCGAAAGTGTCGATATGTGATGTGTATCGATATCACGATTATTATATCATCACGCTGGATCGTCTACAGGCTAGGGACAGCACACCGAGTATCAAATATATCCTTCCTCACAGACATGCAGTAGATTTTTTTATATTCATCACTATACATATACCTGTAAAAACAAAATGTCATTCCCCACTAGTTTGTTCTGAAATACTCATCTATCTCTGTTAGGAAAATAAACCTGTTGGTACCGAAATTATAAATATATATTAGCATCAAGAAGTCTTATGTGTGAATAGCATTAATCCCATTGTGAATTTCAGGCCTCCCATAAGAAGTGTGAAGTCTAGACCGAGGTAACTCAATGACCGCTGTAGCAAACTTCATGTTATTCTATTCACCGGAACTTGTTGTAACAACAGCGAGTGAATCATTTCTTTATTTACACTATAAGCAACAAACTTCATCGACAACATTTCGTATTTAATCGATCCGTTGGTATTAACAGTCGTTGGTAGTAAATGGTTGTTTAGTCAAATGTAGTCAATAGTAGTTAAGTAATAGCGATAATGGGACTATCAGATTTTTTTTGTCAGAACTAGTGCCGACAATCAGACGTATATAATACATTCCACCTTGTTTGTGAGCCCAAATAATCATAACTCTCAGATACAAGAACTATCTCACTATCCCACACACATATCTTGGACCACATCTGGGACTTTTACCAAACGAAGAGTAAAAAGGCATCTCCTGGGCAAGGAACGATGCCTTCTACTATGTAGTATGCAATGCAGAATACATCGTCGCTTTCCAGCTAGTACGATCGTGATTGAACATTCGGCTATACGAGAAACTAACCTAAAAAGAACTAGAACATTCTATTTGAGGTTTCAAATGAAATACTTGAGATGAGCAATGAATACTTGACATGAGGAAGCTACTCGTAGCAAGGAAACCTATAGAATGTTTAATAAGAAAAAAATGCTGTTTACTCGCATATAGCCGGCGTGGGTGCAAGCGCCTAGCAGCTCGTTTCGTAGTAGCTCCATTGTTGTTATTTATGATGGCATTTCTGCAATAAAACGTAATATCGAGACTCTTTGGAAGGATTTGCCGCGATCGGCGCGAGGTGTTTATTGGGTCCCTATTTGTAGCGTTATAACTCACTTAACTGGTTATTGGTAGGGTCTGGCTTTTTGTATGGACCTTCTAATGTAACGGCGTAAGGATGATTTTCTAGCACCGTTATATACATTGTATGAAAGATACAAATGGAATTCTTATTTGTCAATTTCACCGGTGATTTTGTTAGCTTTTAGTAGTATACATTTATAGAATTTTATACGAAACCGTACTGGATAAATACACGTTTACATATTCTATACAAGTTTATATATTCTACATAGGAGAAAATATGTAAAATCCCGTTTTAAATGTACAGTTCAGAAAACAGACGTTAGAACTTTTTATCATTTTCTTATATGTAAGTTTATAATATTCCAGATGCCCAATTAACAAGCAAATATCCGTAAGATAGTTAGCACGCCGCAGCTGAGAGTTTTCCATTCGACATTAATATGTGACTAATGCCTGCTACGGGCCACCGGAAGTCGATTACGGAGCGGAAATGGCCGCGCGAGAACGACATGTGATTTGGTTACGGGCCGGTCAATAAATGTGTACATTTTCAGTCATGTTTATCACGTGCCTGATTTCAGCGACACTAATATTCATCATAAATCCTTTACCATTTAACTTTTGACCACAGTTCCCCTCAGAATAATATAGATTGAAATCATAATTTTCCCCGCCTTAACAAAATGTTATGGATAACTTCAAAACGTGTAAGTTCCTTGAGACGTTTTCATTTATCGTTACATCAAGTGATATTTAATGTTAAAACGCGCATTTTTTTGTAAGAAGGTGTGCGCTGATATTTGAACAAAGGATCACCAAAGTAATCAATATATGGAAAAGCGCGGCAAGTCTGTAGGGGAAGAGGAGATACGTGGCACTCCGTGCTCTCTACTTACCCCGTGAGGGTATGTGAAG
Source organism: Mimoniades ocyalus (assembly GCA_018245615.1). Taxonomy (NCBI): domain Eukaryota; kingdom Metazoa; phylum Arthropoda; class Insecta; order Lepidoptera; family Hesperiidae; genus Mimoniades; species Mimoniades ocyalus. The sequence goes on along the minus strand of DWDV01001942.1, from coordinate 190 downwards.
TATGTGACGTGAAGATATGTTCGTATGTACCACCAAAAGAGGAGGCTGAAATTTAAGTCACTGGGCTTTCGCTACTTATCAATGTATATTTGATCTCGAAGTATGTATGTACAATACTACGTAACGTAACTTCACGCCTGTAATCCCCGAAGAGGTAGGCAGAGGAATGCAGAACACTCCCACGTTTCAC
>DWDV01001941.1:0-12310 GCA_018245615.1 Mimoniades ocyalus | reverse complement strand
CCTGAGATAGGAATCTAATCTTATCTGGGGTTGATTACAAATGTCCATGGGCGGCAGTAGTTACTTACCATCAGGTGGACTGCATGCTCGTCTGCTACTTCCATATTATGAAAAAAAAAATATCACGAAAAGCATGCAGGACTGCATTTTTTAGTATTATAATGTCTACTAAAGTTTGAAATGGTATTTATAAAAATCAAGTTCTTTTGAGCAAATAGGTGGTCAGGATTCGGTCCTGACATAAATACTAAATGCGAAATTTTCACGACAAGCGCTAGCCGGGACTGTAGAATTGCTTTTTGTCCTGAAAATTGTCCAAATATTTGAGTCCGTCAGTTTATTGTCTTTTAAATATTATCTCTCGGTAGTTACTCCCGCTAAGGTAGCCTCTCTATGTCTATAAGCAATCGCTATTATTGGTATAATTGTATTGAGAATGTTTATCCAACGATAGGATATTGTTCAAAGTTAAATATATCTCGCATTTATTATTTTTCTTTCTCGTCATGATAGCCTCGTTTATGGCAAGCGATGGGAAGGTAAACAATACCGTGAACCAACAGCCCTTGGCTTAATAACTAAGTATATATACGAGTACATATAGATTAACTACTATGTTTTATGTATGCAAAAAGGTACTCGTAGTACAAATAAATTTACATCCACTCTTTGCTAACAGTCGTTTACTATTACAACACGGTTGAATTATATCATTAGCTTGCAGCTAAGTATTGGGCCAGTGTGTACTCCATTTTATGTTAACATTATAGTAATCATTACTTAGAACGTTGTATAAAAATAGACAGAGCATCCTCCGCTAATGGAAAAGCATCACACATGAGCGTACTTGGAACTTAACAAGTCATACTATTAGCTAACCGTCTCGCAAACAGATCGTTCACATAAGCACGAGATAAAGAATATTAGTCTTAAGTCAACGTCTAGGCCGTCTAAAATAAACTATCGTATAAATCCAAAATGAAAGTTAGGAGATAGTTTTCAAGTAGCGTCCTATAATATATAGATGCGACCCAAGGGTCGCTTAGGTACGTTTTTTATAGCCTCTATCTAAATTCACGAAGGATATGAAAGAAATCGTACTGTTCAATATATCTTAACTATGCTGATAAGTTATTGTATTCATGTCTTGCAGCATACAGGGCTGGTTAATATTGGCTGTAAGTCATTATCATCATCATCGTGATTAACAATTTTATTGTTCTACAATTGCAAACGGGTTCCCTTTCAGCATGGAATCAGAAGGATTAAGACTATAGTTGGACACATTTCCGCTAATAATAGGTGTACTTGCTTGGCCTAAAGGTACGAGATGAGAAACTCATAAGTTGCCTAGGTTCCCTTACGTTATTTTCTTTCACCGATATTGATGTTAAATACGTAACATCACACCAGTAATCCCCGAAGAGGTAGGCAGAGGAATGTAGAACACTCCCACGTTTCACCAGTTATGTTTAGGTCCTACGATGGAATAGGTGGTGAGTCTATTGCCATATACCGGGCACATATCCAAACCCCGAGACAGTAATAGAAAATCTGAATTAGTAAAATTTAGTAGTGTCCGACATGATATTTAATTATGAATATGAACTGTCGCTTCATCTAAAATGGTGGACATCTTACCGCAGCACGGACACTTTAATAAATTAAGAAAGCCAAGTTACATGACCATGAATCTCAATTGTCATCCTCTTGAAAGGAAATATCTTTATTAGTCTATTCCAGCGTCCTAAGGGAGCCTATTGTGACGGCGATCCAAGAATATCTCGGAAGGAAGTTTAATTCTACCCTATTTTAACAGCACATTATGTACGGCTTTTGATTGTGGTAGTTTCTACATGACTCCGTAACCGCAAAGTATTATTAGCGCTCCTATTTCAGTTTCAAGCCTAAATGTACGGTCTGGAGGACAATGCGTCCCTTAATACTCCCTACGAGGGTAATTAAACTTTACATCCTTAATAATCAACGCTCGACAGCAATACAGACTAACCTCGTCCTTTTGTATGTAGTTTCTTGTCCGGATGTAATTTTAGTCTTGTCTTTTACCAACATCAATACTTTTTGATCTTTCTACTAAATGTTATAAATATTCAACAATTATAATAACTTTTTATCGAGTAATCACAGCCAAAGAAAGGACGCCAGCAATGTATATAGGCAGCAACAAAACCTATGGTTGAAATTCAGATTTCCGAAGTTGAATATGGAAGGCAGGATTGAGCCTCGCGTAGTGAGAAGAATCTTTGTTACACCAGAAACATTCAATCCTTTTCTGCTTGTAATGGAATCGAAGCTAAGCTCTGTTGAGTTACGTTATGTGAGAAAATAAAAAATCCCAGCTGTTGGATATGGGTCTTATTCGTAATTTTTGTAGTGCAGGTAGCTTATTAACCCCAACAACATGTGTGTTTTTGCCTGCCCGTACATTCTTGATACAACCATGAATATGGCTATTTTACTGTTCTTACCATTGTTTGTTCGTTGAGGTTTCATACATTGCGTTTTATACCAAGGTTACCTTGGATATCAAATGAATTTTTATATATCTTATTTGCAAGTCCATTAAGACTGGCATATGGTACTCGTTTCTCTTGGCCTACCTCGCGACGACCCTGGCGTGATGTTATATCAACGTCAATAATTATTTATTCTTAAAAATTCCTTGGAAAATGTCAGATTAATATTAGGGATTTTGTAGATATCATAGAATTAATGTCAATAGTATCAAGAATTTTATTAATAGTGTAAACAATGATCCATGGAGAAATGACAAGAATTCAAAGGATGTTTATATATTTTGGGGCAGTTCGTTACAAAATACTTCAGTAGTAATTTACAATATGCGAGACGAATGAAGAAAAGCCGTGACAAAAGCTTGTCTAAATAATACATACCTAGATACAACTTGTCAAAAGTTGTAGCCAATGATTGTATCTAGGAAATAAAACTTCTTTCTTTTCAAATTTCTTGTTTCTCTTAAGACTAATGTTTGCTGTTCTTTAAACCAATATGCTACCACTATTTCTCTTTTAAAAACTTCTATACAGTCTCGGCTAAAATCAGCAAAACGTACTAGATAAACTTGTTTATTTACTGTACATAACTATACAAGTTGCGGAGCTCTCTCTAGAGAAAACTTCAAGCTTTGGAACGCCTCCGTCTTCATATTTTTTCTCTCCTCTTTTTAAACCCAATCTTATACTGAAAGCTTTAGTGAAACCCGGATAATATTTCACAACTTTCACATTATAGATTAATAGTGTACAGCGATTTTCTATTTCTAAGAGATTCTTCTTGGCATAAGAGTCTGTAATTTAATAGGCGTCTTCTTCGTTATCTTCAATCATAGTGTCTACAATCTATCACTTGTTATTTAATAAATTTAAGTATCTCTTAATATTAAATATTAACTGCCTCATCGGTTTGAATGGTTGGTAGAGTCGAAATTTCTAGTAGTGACTCAGAGTGTGGATGTGTGCCTGATGTAAAGCAATAGATTTACGCCCTATTCCATAGTAGCACGAAAACGTAACCGATGAAACGAGGGGCTGTGCTACAATCCCCTGTCAGCCTTTTTGGGGATTTCATGCGTAGGTTTCGTTAATATGCATATCATGATTTGTTCAGCTCAAAAGTTTTCGACACTACAATATCGCTACATATATTTTAAACAAACGATATTCACTTTTATGTACATATCATGTAACTGCCAATTTATGTTAATAATTAAATCCACTAAATGATTTGTGATTCGATATCTATTTGTTTACCGCGGTACTTTCATTAATGAGCCTCGTTTATAAACTCGATAATTAATCAGTTTTCGTATTTTCTAATTTATCGTTTCAATAATAATTTCATCTATGTATGTACCTATGAATTATTTTAAAAGGATATTATCGTGAAATGTTTACATGTATTTACGTATTACAATTCGTTAAAAATTCCGTTATTTAATATAACACACCGGATACAATAATTCCGGAACATATAACATAAGTGAATCGTGGTCGTGTACTATACTTCTCCGCCTACCCCTACGGGGAAATACAGGTATGATGTTATGTTACCTTTGTATTGACGTAACCAATACTTACGTTACCAATACACATGATGGTTACGGATACGATGAAACGAAGAAAACGGAGGGTAGATTGACTTATCTATCACGTCGGTTACAGGTTTATTTAAATGACCGCAGTTCAGTGCCGCCACGACCGCTATCCATAGCTGAGTCAAATATTGAAATATTATGTATGTTATATTGGTCATTACATAAATTTGTTTCACAAATGAAACTTTTGTGCTCCTTTACAATATTGAAGAGCGATCTATAACATACCTTTTTTTTAAATACGCAGGTATATAGTCGAAAATCCAGTTAATTATATTGGCGTATACACAAGTATTTTTATGTATGCACATAGGAGCCTCCCCGAGCGGCAACTATGTCTGACAAGTGCGAACATATACCTACTGCCCCGCGCACTCTGGACATTACGACTAATGCTTTCACAATGATCACTCACGATCAGCTATCGATACAACGAAGAAACAGAAGATTTTTTAAATACGATTCTTAGAATCATACAAGGCTAAACAAAGTAAAAAGGGAACACGATAAAGTAATTCAACCTAGATAACTATGCACTGAATTCAATAAAATTTTGTGGATATTTACGCTAAGCGGGGAGCTATGAGTAGGAAGCCCTAATTTTATTAGCACTGGAAAAAAAACGAGTTGTAAAAAATTGAAAAAGGTAATGAATATAATATGAAATCAGACTTAAAATATAAAGAAGCGTGTAAACGTTATTCTGGAAATTTCTCACTGAATGAGCTATGTTCCAAGTAAACACTCTATTACCTAGATGCAGTGTCTCTAGTTTATAACACTAAGTCAATAAAGCATTTTATAGTCGCGAGCGGGATAGACGCGACTGATGGGTCACATAAACCGGAGAAGCGTCGTATTGAGTATCATTGGCGTTCAGTTTACGATTCTTCAGCAGCGGTTTTACGACACCTCACTCATATTAAAACTGTTCGTCGCGGATATTGTAAGCTAATGTTTAAACTAAAGATTTTTTCATACTATTGATGATACTAAACCGATTTACGTTGGCAGAGGAATGTAGAACATTCCCACGTTTCACCAGTTACGTTTACGTCCCACTATGGAATTGGTGGTGAGCCTATTGCCATGCACCGGGCACATATCCAGACTCCGAGCCACTGCTAGAAAATCTAAATTAGAAAATTTAGTAGTGCCCGACCCGGGAATCGACTTGCACTTGCAACCAACACGACCAACGAGGCAGTCAATGTTACGTTTATATACCAAAATAGGTTTTTACTTGAGTTTAAACTCTGCTACTTACGAGCTGCAGCGTAGGCGGTGCGAGAGCCCGTGTTCTGCGATCCTCAAACCGCATGCCCAATGTGGGGATTATGCACAAAAACCCTCTGTTGAGGCACATGTCTAAGATGATGATGATGAATTTCGCGATCACACTCGATGTGACAATTCGATTGAAATTGTTTAAATATACCAACTTGCGTCACCTTTATTGCGGTAATAACTTCCTCAGGGGAGGCCTATATCCAGCTGTGACCTTAGGCTGAAGATGATGACGGTGATGATATATACTATTAGAAAGGGTGTCTAGCTACAATTATATTGATATGTATTGAGTATTAATGTATTGAGACTAATGTTCATTATTTCGAGGCTTCTGTTACATCCAATGGGAGCTCATGAAGAAGAGCTTGCGAAAAGTAGGTATGCTAATTACCGATCTCTTCCAAAGTGTAACATGTAACAGTTAACCCACTTAGTATCTCAAGCCAAGATTAACCAAGAACGAAGTCTTGCACTGCTTTATGCATTACCATAACAATAACTCTAAATAATCCCGGTCTATCCAGGAGCTGACTGGTTCCATAAACCCGCGTAACTTCACATTAAATATCATTGCTGTTCAGCTTTACGACTCTCCAGTTACCGTTTTATGATACATTGGTCGTATTAAAATTGTAGAATATGCGCATATAGTGGCGATATGACTGGATATTAGAGCGTTTATGTGTGAATATATTAGTTTTTCATTTTGAATGTGTTGTTCTAAAGGTATGATCCACGAGGCTTTATAGCAAACTGTGATATTTTTAACCATGTATTTGGTATTCGGTGTACTCAGCCTAGTCCATAATAACCAGTCGTGAACGTATATTTAATATAATTTTACACCTATATTTCTGCGAATGCGGTAACCAGAGAAGTGCAGTACACCCTCAAAACACATTAATTGTGGCAGAAGTCATACAATGGAATCAGTGATAAGCATATTACCGTACATTTTCGTGAATATACATATAATGAATGCAGTTTTCACCAAATTTTTTGTGATTACGTATATATCTAGGTAACTGTAAGTCAGTGGTGAAACCTGGGAGTGTGCTACACTCTGTCTATTTCTTTGTAGATTACAGGCGTGATGTTACATTAGGTTTTATGACTTTTCTTAACGAGATTTTATTGATACTTATATTTATTTAAAAGTACGTACATTGTATTAAAGGTTATGTATACAATCACTGCAAGATGAGGTATGTTTTTATGTCACGTAAATAAAATTATACCGCTATTACTCTATAAAGGAACTGCAGTTCCACCGTACTACTATTTCCTCTCCCAGCGGATATTAAAGGGAAAGGAAGGTATGTGAAACTTTCAGTATAATCTCTGTGTTCTTCTAAACTGTCTTTTGTCAAACGGAAATGCAGAAACAAATTTCACCAATGAGTATTCGTTCTGTCACTGCTAAATATTGGAACAAATTTCCCGTCCGGATAAGCAATTTGATTTTCAGCTTGTAATAACTTAAAATTAAGGATATAATTTGCTCTTAACTCGACTTCAGAAGTAATCCAAAATACTTGTAATGTTTAACGACATCGAACGCGGTGTCGGTATTTCGTTGGATGTTTCCTTTATAATAAGAGGAAAAATGTTTTTTATGCAACAAAAATAGGTACGTAAAAACTTATTTTTGAAATAGGTATATTGAGGGTTCGGGGGTGTTTAAATTCTCATTATACCGTTGATGTACGATTTCCTGACAAACTACATTTGAGTTCCTAATAAAATGCTGCTTTATTAAGTGTATACGATAATGGAATAGAAGTTTTGAATAATTCAAATGTTTGAACTATTTGTAAGAAAAGCTGACTTCTTTCTTTCAGTACAATCAGCTATTTCTTGGCATATCCTTATATAAAAAATTCTTTTCTCTTGCAAATTTGTAGCATTGTGAAATAACAAAGACTAAGAAAGAAATGTTGCTTGGTTAGAAATTTTCTTTACCAAACCAGCTAAAATTTATGGTCAATGGACTTGGAGGACTCGTAAGTGCAAATGAGCTGTAAACCTCTTTAAATGCAACTGGAAGACTAGTAGATTAACCTTTTAATGCACATATTTTTTTGAGATAAGTAAGTGTTATAGCTTACAATCCCATGTTAATGATAAATATCAATAAAACGATTGTTTTTCTTTGCTTTCACATTGTTATTTTCAATTCCCGATAGTATTCGAGTGTGAAAAGTTATAGCAGCATAAAGTAAAACGCTGCTTAAATTATCTCGAGTGTGCACAGTTTGGTCAGTTTAGCGCGCTCGAGTTAACTCGAGAGTGCACGTTAAGGTGTTAACTCGCAGTAAATACATGGTAATTCAAGCCACTCGACATTATGAACATCATGCAATTTTCTATTTCTTATGATAAAATTAGAGAAATTATATACAAGTTCCACCTCTGTGTATTGTTTTTTCTCTTTGCACTGTGTACTTGTAAGTTTCTAGTAAATGTTAGGAGGATAAGTTACCAGCATTGTAGAAATATAATCTGTATACGGCACTGCTTATGTTAATTAATACGAATAGAAAACGAAAATTATGTTTGCTCTACTTTAAAATATAATTACGTCATGTACATAAGTGAACTTCAGAATTCAAGAAACAGTATAAAATAATTCTCGAGTGAGAGGTCCTGGGTTGAAATCCCGGGTCGGGCACTATTGGATTTTTCTAACTTAGATTTTATAGCAGTGGCTCGGAGTCTGGATTGTGCCTGGTGTATGATCATAGGCTCACCATGTATCACCATAATGGGACGTAAAAGTAACTGGTAAAACGTGGGAGTGTACCACACTCCTCTGGCTAACTCCGCAGGAATTACAAGCGTAATGTTACGTTTACGTTTTTATTATATTATCAAATAATAATATATCGATTGATTTTAATGCTGTTGGTTTGTTAATTGACTGTGAAGTTATTACAAGTTACCCGTCGCGATGTGAAAATTCAATTAATTTTAAAGCCGCCCTCGGAAGCCGCGCCCGTATGAGTGTCATCTAAAATCACATGTATAGTTACTTGTTAAAGTGAACCTACTATAGTATGGGATTTTTTAATTTGCATCGAGAAAATTGCCTCCAACATGTTATGACTATTCGTCACCATCACGTATGTAGAGAGTCCCCCATTTAATGCTCACTGGGTATATAAAATTGAAGGTGGTTTAATATATGTATACGCTCGATACCTTTGTGTTTGTGTGTAACTTTAAAATACATATGGATGTCAGTCCTCTTGTAAACTGTTGTTGAAAGGTTCTTCTATTGAAGAAGATCAATATCAAATTTCCATACAATTTTCAATTTATTTTCTGCCATTTACGCTGGACAACAGCCACTTCTTATTTACAACTTGGTTCATGTGATATACGTAGCAAGGGAGATATTAAGACTATTTAATGTTTAAGTTTTTCTGGAGTAGAGTACAGTCTGCTTAATGTTAAAAGGTCATAACCATCCGTAAACGTCTATGTCAATCTCTAATTTCCTACTTCTTTTGCTCTGTCAGAGATTGTAGCTAGTTCTGTGGACTGGCTTCTGAATGTGGTACTCGTATGTATACCTGAAGTCTTAATATGTCTATCACATGGTTTGACCCATATCGTACGAATATAAGCCCTGTTAATTGGCATCAGAAACAGACCCAGTCGAGCTACAAGCGTAAACAGTAAGTTTATCGACGTTTACTCTTAGTAAATGTGAATCAATTGTATATAGGGATTTTGGCATCCATTGTTTATTGATAATCATACTGCAAACATTCCCAAGTCTATCGCTTGATACTTCGCATTAGTATTTAGTAAGAAAACATTACTCTAATTACTTGGATTCTATGTTAATTAAAACATCTGCGCCTATATTATACTTAATATTTTTGTTTCATGAATCTATAAACGATATTAAATATTGAGATCGTAAAACCTTGAAGCAATATTGCAAGGCATGTCGCGCCAATATGAGCATATAACTGGGTTACTGTGTCGATAGTTGTCGTATCCGATGTAGTTATGAAGTAGGTACCAGTAGGAGTTATTATTTTCGCATCGAACACCGCTAGAGTGCTTCGTTTTAATTAATCTGATTCATTTATTGTTGCTCCGGTAACTGTTTTCGGTTTTCGATACTGTTTGTGACTCTACGTTACGTAGTTTGGTTGGTCAGCTAACTAGCGTGGTCTGCTATGACTAGCGTAGTTGATCCCAACTTTAAATGTGCAGACACATTGAGGTCATATTATTATCGTTCTGATAATTGAATTTGATTGTTGGAACTGGCGGAGACTTACGGTCATCTTTCTTATGGTGTAACTCAAAACTAATACTTCCCAGCCTGTTTTCTTAAACAACTTAGTTTCTTAAATATGAACTTATGGATGTTCCATAAAATTTGAAATTTAAGTAATGTTTTGTTAAAATCGCCTTGAAGCTAAGTTAGCATTTGCGACGGACCACATTTATTCAATTTGACATTGCTTTCGAATTCAATATTACTTCCCAATAACGTTTTATTGCGTTAATGTGATAACAAAGTCATCTTATTGATTCTTATTTAAAATATTACTACTTTCATAATAATCGTGAACTGGGTGTTGTCTTCAATTCCACTCTATTACAATTTGTACAAATAATATAATTGAATATAATTTTATTTATTAATTCAAATTCTTTATTTTGACACTTTTATAATAAAGCTGCAATAAAGAACGAATTTAGTGTCTAATAAACATTTGGACCGGTCAAACCGGTTGGATGGATTATGAACTTTCATACTCAGAAGAAAAAATAAATATTACAAATAATATTACCACTTGGCTAGAAGCCCGACATTAAAGATATTGTCGCAGAAATGGAAGCCAGAAAATTTCATAGAAATGATAACAATAATAAAATTGTGAAATAAAGAAAATTCCGGAATCTGAAGAAATTGATAATCGCAAACGATCTGTAAAATTAGTGTCAGCAGATCCGTGCCTTTGGCAACGGAAACTAGAAAAGTGTGATATAAATGCGCCAATACTGGCTGAGATGGGAAAGTTTAAAGTCTTTGAACACGATGTATAAAAAGAGTGATGAATGTAGAAAAAGCGCGGCAGGTCTGTAACAATAGAGATATTTGACACTTGGTGCGCTCTGCCTACCCCGTGAGGGACCTGGCTTGGTAAAAATAATAATGATGATATTTATAATACCACTCTTATTTGGAGAGGATAATCCTACCCAAAGACCAGTGATAGTCAAAGTTGATGAGTAATAAAATGTTTCAATATAATTATATAATCAATTATAGTCCCGATATGTGGCTTCAGTACGCTTGTTTTGAGTAACTTACTAAGTTTAGGCGTGTTCTCGTGTGGAAATTGCCACGTCGGAGTACATTTGAATTTAGAAACAGAGTTAGTGTCTGATCTCGAGTAATTTACTTGTGTTGATGAGAAACACGTTTTCTGTGCCCCTGTTAGTTTTGTCAACAAGTCAGAGGGATAACAAGCTGATCTGTAATGCTATAAAGATTTAAATGTTAGTAACGCATTTGTATAATTTCAAGTTGTTTATTACTCGAATCTTAGCTAGCAGTGTGAAGTTGATTTATTCTATAACAAAAGTCTCTTTAAATTTATATTATTTTTATTCATTTTATACAGTTTTGTAACAAATATTTCAAAGGAAATATTTAAAAGTCATTTCTAGTTATATACCTGTATATGTTAACTCTAAATCACATTTATGAAAATTATTAATACAATAATAAACTGTTCATAAACAGCATGAAAAAGATTGTTTTATCATTAAAATGTTTGTTAAAAAAATTAAACACTAATTTTGTTACGTCAATAGGGAATATTTCGTTCATTCACAACAATATAATTTTTTATATTAATGTCTCTTGAAGCATGTCGAGAATCGGTAAAAACTTTTTTACATCCCTTGATCTTCCGAAGCGGTGGTAGCATCATTTTGACGTACAAAAAGTGTTCTTATGAACCAATTTTGAATAAATGAGATTTGAATTTGAATTTGAATTCCAAACGTATAAATTTGATCATATTTAACGAATTTTATTTGAATAACGAATTTGATCATATCCAAACGTATAAAATTTTTCAATTTAACTCCCGGTGCGTTTACTCTTCACAAATTGGCCATGCGTAACACTTCTCTAGCAACACGTGTATAATTTACACTAATTACATTTTTCCGCATACCAGCTAATTTTATTGTAAAAAAAGAAACTAACGGAAAAGACACTAATACATAATCATTACAAGAATTAACGTAGTAAAGATTTAAAAACACGGTATACGGTATATATAAAATTTATCACAATAATAAGAACGATACCAAGAACCGTGTAATAATAACTGCTAACTACCCCGTAAGGGACATGTACATGTATTTACATATGTAATACAAAAACAGTACATTTTCGTAGTCTTTGTATGTGTAAGTAAACATACGTTGCTACATAGATGTTCTTTGTTGTCTATATTAGTGTGTCCAATAGGTTAACGAGTTTTGGCATGTGAGAGCAATTTTGTTCCCCGAACAGACACACAGTGAACCGATATTGACTGATGGGGACATGACTCGTGTGCACGGACGTTCCAATTGTATTGACACGTCTCTACTCTACACTGCTCTACATGTCGATGCAATTCCATCGCATTTGATGACTCTTTGCATTCTTGTGTTAAAAAACAAACATGGTGTAGGAGTGAGTCCGAAATAATCAGTAAGCGGCGTATGATGAGAATGGTAAATTTAAAAGAGACATGTCAGGTCCGCTAATAATAATAACAATAATGTTACGGTCGATAGTGTCTCGAAACTTCGCCGCTCGTTATGTATTGCCTACAGGTATACATATAAGAGTAT
>DWDV01001940.1:0-12310 GCA_018245615.1 Mimoniades ocyalus | reverse complement strand
AAATAGAACGCCATTTGTAAACATCAGTTCACTCACCTTTGATAAGAGCGGCAACAACGCAGTGTCGTGACATGCAATATTTGATTGAAAATTTGTTTGGAGATGGATAGGTTCATGTGGTTAAATTTATTGTCGTAATATGGTATCCACCCTGTACATATGTATAGCATATATTATCAGAGGAAGTAGACTATTACTATATTGTAAGTTTATCCATCAGTAGTTTTGCATTCATGCATAAATAGGATGATGACATGTTTACAAGGTGATAGATTGTCCTCTAGGTATTTATCATATTTTTATGATGAAAGCAGGAAACAAAATGCTACTTATATATTATTAGGTTAATGAAAACCTCATTAGTCGTGTTTGTTGCAAGTGTGATTGCTGATCGAGAGATCCTAGGTTCAAATCCCCGGTCAGGCAGATTGGATTTTTCTAACTTAGATTTTCTAGTAGGTGTTGGGAGCTTGGATATGTCCCCGGTGTATGGCATTAGACTCACCACCTAGTCCATAGTTGAATGTAAACATAACTGATGAAGGTGTGGGAGTGTACTACACTCCTCTGGCTACTTCTGCAGGGATTACAGATGTGATGTTACTTTTATTTACGTAAGATTATTATATGTTACAGATTTCTGACTAAAAATTTTGACAGTTTTGAATCTTATTGAAATATTAAAAGAACATACTATTAACAAACCTTTAAATACATAATTATAACATACCTTTAAACTATATGCAGTGGTGCAACTCTTTCCACACACATCACAGACAAAAAGCTTCCTCTCCCCGTGTGTCTTAAGGTGCATTCTTAATGTTTCTTTACTTTTAGAGATTTTACCACACATTTTGCACTTGAGATTTTTGAGGTTTACTTTTGTGTGAGAGCTTTGTAAATGCCGCCGAAGACCACTCAAAGTCATGAACGTTTTGGTACATGCTGTGCATTGTATTGATAGCTGTGAAAAATTTATATCAATATATCAGTTTCTTTGATAAAGTGTTGATAATGAAATAATATGATAGGTATAGGACAGGTAGACAATCTATGAAAAGAGATTGCATTTAAAGTAGTTATTTTAGACATGATCCATGTTTTCTACACATTATGCAGAAATATTTACATGGTAACAGTGATATATTTTTTTACTCCAACAAGTTCAATTTCACTGTAATTAATACATAGTAAAGAAAAATAGGGTAAAAGTTAAACGTAGAGACTGTAGAGGCAATATTATTGAATAGACCACCACATCAAATTGAAACATGGGATATTGATTGAAGGTTGACACTGGATGACTGGAGCCACACTGGACAAATGTGGACCACACAGAACAATGTCAAAACCTGGATAAAGCCTATTTTGAAGATTATATTATGATAACAGATGTGTCGTTATAAAATGAAAAGAAAAAAAAAGTCAACAATAATTTGACATTTTTTTTCTAATTAAACATTATTTTTTAACTAGTAAAAAGCTAGTAAGTTACTTACGTCAGTACTATTATGAGCCAGTTTATGAACATTATAACTAGTTGTGGAATAAAAATTTTTCTCACATAAGGTACAACGAAAACACTTTTTAGTCTCCTTCCATGTAGCAGTTGTTTTTCCCACTCCATCTGTTATTTTCTTCTTTAACCTACAAAAAAAAGTTTGACTATCAATTCTTTTGTCAGCTGATAAATGTAAGATGTCACATTATTAACATAATATTACACCTGTGACTTCCCGATGGGGTAGGCAGGGGAATATAATACACACCTATGCTTTGCTAGTTACATTTTTGTTCTATTATGGAACAGGGAGCGAGCCTATCGTCATACACAGGGCACAAATTCAGACTCCAAGCTACGACTAAGAAATTCAAGTTAAAAAACCCAACAGTAGCTGAGCTGGGGATTGAACCCAGGACATCTCACTTAGCAGTTGCACTTGCTACCACTGAGCAAACTAGGCAGTCATTTATGTATGTATTTTGTGTTGTCTTTAAACTCAACTTCCCTTAAATTGAAATGCACTTATACAAATAATTTATAAAATACAATAACACTACCTTTATGCATGGTCATGTCATTCAGGTTTACTGTTAGTAAAAAAAATATTAATAATTTTATGTAATATGAGGTGAAAATTCCTTTATTCCTAATCAAAAGCAATATCATGGTTTTTTTTTTATATCAAGTGTACATGTACATGTACACTTATTACTAGATATAAATCACATACAAAAATGAAATATATTATATTTTATATAAATACTCAATGAATGATAAAGAATTCATTTAAGGCTATAGTCTATCACACACACCAAGTGTGGGTTGACAGACTTCACACATCTTTGGAGAACTTTTTTTTATAAACTCCAAGATGTGCAAGTTTTTCATTGTGTTTTCTTTCACCCTTATAGTATGTGGTATTTATCCTTAAAGCACATTCCTTAGGAGGTGCATACCAGGATTTGAACCCAGGTGTCCAGAATGAGAGGTTGTGTTTCATACCACTAGTCTCTCACTCTTATGTGCTTATGAATGACTAGCTGTGCCCGCGACTCCGTACGCTTTTAATTTAATAAAAAAATATTGTTCAGTTTGCAGAT
This sequence comes from Mimoniades ocyalus, assembly GCA_018245615.1. Classification (NCBI taxonomy): domain Eukaryota; kingdom Metazoa; phylum Arthropoda; class Insecta; order Lepidoptera; family Hesperiidae; genus Mimoniades; species Mimoniades ocyalus. The sequence goes on along the minus strand of DWDV01001940.1, from coordinate 9,706 downwards.
TTTATGGTAAGTTATGATAACTCTGCCAGTGAAAGTCCCGTTAAAATTGGTCTAGTCGTTCCAGAGATTTGCCAGAACTAACAGACAGAGACAAAAATTGTAAACAATGGTATTTTTTATATGTACCATGTATACATACATAATATGCATTTAGTCAAAAGTGGTTATTTTAATATTACAAACAGACACTTCAATTTTATTTATTTGTATATATTATATTATCCTATTTCAAATTACATCTGCTGAAGGGGGCAGGTTTTTCACATATTTCCAGTATCGAGAACGTTATTGATGTTGGAACATCCATTGAGTATGTCACTCTTATTGTCTTATAATGTTATTTCAATAACGTCACACCAGATCCCTTATAAGGCAGACAGAACACCAAATTGCAAAAGTCTCTATCTTTACAGACCTCACGTGGTTTTCCTAGACCTTTCCTATTATATCTTTTTTAAAAGATAGAAAGAAATCTAATAGATTTTTCTAACTTAGATTTTCTAGTTATGGCTTGGAGTCTGGATATGTGAGGCAATATACTCACCACCCATTCCATGGTGTGATGTAAACACGAGTGGTGAAACATGGAAATGTACTACACTCCTCTTACTACTTCCTTATGTTACTTACTTAAATTCTTTTATGTTACATTATCTTCTAAAAAATTGTACAAAATTATAGATAAAACAACTTACTTTTTCTGTGCCTTCTTCGATTTACTAACATCTTGCTTTTGTTCTATACCTATCATTGATTGAGCTGAAAGTAAACACAATATATTCAACTGAGTAGACATATTTACAATATTATTTAACACAATATCTTTGACTAGTGTACATAGTAGCAGTGAAATTAGCAAAAAAAACATTTGTGGTCCAAAAGTGATTATGCTTTTAGGGAGTGTTATACAGTAGAACCTCTATAAAACGAACTTCAAGGGAGACATCAAAAAATTCCAGTTATAGAGTTCTCAACTTATGGAGGTTTAATTTGATATAAAGAGTTGGGATTTTTTCTTACTAATTTTGAGTTAGAGTTAATACAAAAAAAAATGAAAGATACAAAGGCAATAAAAATATCCTTACAATATAAAAATATAAACGCAAGCATGTGTTAATATGAGTCTAATTTCCTTAAGTGGTTATCCTATTTATTGTATACTATTTGTATTTATATATTACATATGAATTGTTTTATAAGAAACAATGGTGTACTTAAAATGACTGCAAATTTTAAAGTCAGTTTAGTTGTAAATAAAACATTGCCATGTTCGAGATACAGAGGTCCACTTTTAATTTTTTGAGTTAAAGTGGGAAAATATGTACTGAAATAGCTTGTAGGGTCTCCCTGGATATTTCGACTAATAGAGGTTTGAGATTTTTAGTAATGAAGGTTTTGGGGCTTGAAGGCAAGGGAACAAAACATTTCTTCAATTTAGAGAGCTTTTTGACTTATCAAGGTTCAACTTAAAGAGGGTTTACTGTATTTATAGCTTTCTTGTACCAATGATGATTTTATGATGGTTCTTTATCATCGGGTAAGTCATGAACAATGAACATCCATGTAACATAACAATTACCATTATTAAAATTCATTGATACATGTTCTTCTTTCGCTGCCACATCTTCAGTAAATTGTATTTTAATATCAAAATTATTGTCAGTGCAGTCTGAGTTGTTATCTTCCTCTAAATTTTTGCAACTATCGTCGAGTCTAGCATTGTCAATGTTGAGAAATTCATGATTTATTTTAACTTCAGGTTCAGTTGCATTGTAGCTAAGTAATGTATTTTGTGACTGAACACATGTCTGTTTGAAATCAAAAAACTTCGACAAGAGACTGTAGCATACATTGCAAAGTGCTCGTGGCAGTTTGTCCTCTAGTTTTATCTGCAATATTACAACATTTTCATTGTTTATACATAAAGGTTTTAGTATTATGTCGTATTTTAGGTAGTAAGTAGTATAGTTATGAGAATTTAGAAGAAGCACATTCGGTCTGCAGTGATAGAGATATTTAGCACTCAGTGCTCTCTGCCGACGCCTACCCGTAAAGACGTGGCGTAACGATATAATGATAAATAGTATCTTTCTAACCTCAATCGAAGTGCAGTACCAATAGATTTCTGGAGGAACGTTATCCATTAAAAAGTAAGTGAAAGATTCCTTGGCCGCCAGACACGCACGGCATAATTTATTCGACATAGTTCTGTTCAAATTTTAAACTCAGTTAAATATAAAATTCGCTAAAAATTAAACCGAAGTACTTAATCTGGGAAAGTAAACTAAATACAACACTTTTTATAATTGTATTTATATCATGATCATAATGAATCAGACTTCTATCTTTCCATCACTTTTTAAAATTAAAAGTTAGGTTCTGTAAACAAGAAATGCAATTTTTGTATCATGAAAACTTTTATTTATAGTATTCCTATGCCGAAATGCCATACATGCAATGATCTTTGTTATTAGTGACATTAGTGACATGACACATGAAATTTAACAATTTTAACATTACACATGACATTTAAGAATAAGATTATTGTCATGCACAAGGAATAAAAAACCTGAAAACCGTGTGTAGGATAAAATAATTGGATTTAACCATTTTATACATCTCATCGAAGTATAATCAACAATGACTTTTAAACTGTAATTTTTTTATTAATAGTATTCTAAAATAAGCCTTAGATGGATGATTTTGCGTAAGTGTGAGGATAATGTATCTAATCCTACAAAATTAAGATAAGAGAAATAATGTAATAATTGCATTTTGTCGGGTGGCGATTACATTATAAAAACATTTTTATTATATTGTTGGTTATATGGCAACTATTATATTATATTGTTGGATCATTTTAAAATAAGTAAATCAAGGAACATTTATCATGACAGAAAAGAATAGATTATAATATGATTCACTATGTTTTTATTTCAATTTTATCTGTGATTGACATTACGATAATATGTACAAGCACTCTATGACATTACGTGTTGTGTTGACAATAGGCAAGATTAAAAGAATCAAGACAAACAGTTTTATTATTTTCTGAGCTTCACGTAAAGGAATTTATGAACATATAAGTTTAAAATTAGGTAATGATGTGCTAAGAGTATGCAGAGTACCATGGCGTCGCTCTTAAATTTTAAGAAAATTTGCCGCGCTTGTTTGTCAGACACTGAGCCTATGAAGGAATTGTTTACAGTTTGCTCAGCTGAGGTGTTTAAATACTGTACATCTGTTGAAGTGAGTATGCAACCCTTTTTTCCGTCTTGTCATTTTAAATTATCTTTTGGAACAACTAAAGTTAGCAGGTCAACTTCTAAAGCTTTATTACTGTTGAACGTGAACTTCTTTTTTATTTCGTCTTGAGTGTTATGACAGAGGAGAACAAGAACTAAACATGTAGTACTTTTTAAGATAGTGATGGAGAGGTAACAAAAAGGTATGCGGGTTTCTTAATGTTAAGCTGTGAAACTATTTCATACACATCTTTCTCAAATTTATTATATCACAAAAATAATTCTAAAAGTTAGTCACAAATAATTTAGAACATCTGATACTTAAGTGGTAATATCTGACGTATTAATGTGTGTCTGGAAACTAGACTTTTCAAATTGGACCACAATAATGCAAGTAACTCGACTTACTCTTGAACCATATTCAAAGAATTCTACCACTTTCAACTTTATGATCAAGAAGTTCTATAATACAGATTACAAATTAATAAATCTGTCTATAGATATATTATCAAGTCAGTGAGTCAGTGCAATTTTTTAAATATAAAAGGGTATGGCAAATGGGTAGAGAGTTCACCTGGTGGTAAGTGGTTACCATCATTTGCAACATCGTAGTTGTCAATTTGTTTCCTGCCCTGAAGGAACTTTTTAATGCTTTAGTTGAAGACCCCATGTTTACTGAATGTCAATTAATTTCAAATTAGTTTACACTACTTCTGTACCATGAACTAATTTGAAATCATTTGATCAACTTGAACTATTACTATGTATAGTATGTAAGATAGTAGATCTTAAATGTGTTTCTATACTCGCCCCCATGCAGGTGTCAAATGCTGATATGTTGCCTCAGCTGATCTGCCAAACTTGTATTGATATGCTCAACAAACTGTACTACTTCAAGCAAGTTGTCGTTCGGTCCAATATGATATTGAAACAGCAGTGCAATTTACAGGTAAACATACATGATTCATACATACATATTCTAAAATAGAGACCACAATTTGGCAAACGTAGCATAGGATACCCTCCGCCTAGGTGGAGTGATGTTATATACAAAGTGGCTGGCAGCGGTTGGATGCAAAGAGCTGTAGATTGAGCTCAGTGTTGTGCTAGTGGAGAGGCCCGTGTCCAGCAGTGGACGGGAATCGACTGATGATGATACTACTGATGTAATGAATGTCATTTTTTGAACATTTGTGAATGTGAATATTCTCTACCGACATTTGCGAATGCGAACATTCCATTTTTGTAGAAAATTTCATGGACGAATTTTTTTTTTGTTTCTATACATTGCATTATGTATTCTTTGTCTTATAAGTTATAATGAAAATTTAATTATTAAGCTTGATGGCCCAAAGTAAAGTAAATAAATAAATAAAACCAAATGATAGAGTAAAGATCATATTAAGTTCAATCAGGTTAAGTAATTTTTCTTGTATAAAAAAAATGTAAGAAATGCTTTTGATTTTATTAAAGGAAAAGATTTGATAAAAATATTTTGATTTTATTAACCTTTTTACTGATACTCATATTCGTAAAACGTTCACAGAAATTTTGCGAATGTGAATGCGAATATGCAAAAATTTGTGAATGTGAATGTGAATATTCGTTATATCATTAGATATATGATTCCATAAAATTAATATGAAATTACTATTCAGCCACTAATCAAGGTCCTGGGTTGGATTCTCAGGTTGGGCAAAATAATATTGGGTTTGTCTAATTTAAAATTCTCGGTAGCAGTACAGTCTGCATTAGTGCCCAGTGTAAGGCAATAAGCTCACCTCCTGTACCATAATGGGATATAAACTTAACTGATAAATCATGGGGGTGTACTACACTCCACTGCCTAACCTTTTGGGGATTACATGTATGATTTATGTGTTATGTTTAAAGAGGATGTATGATCAAACTTAAAAGGGCTTGAGCATTAACTAATATTACACCATGTATAAATGTAAAGATTTGTGCATTTTACAGGTAAAGCCAGAAAGTCAACAAGCAACAATAGATGGTAATGAAATTGTAGAAGTGAATATAACAGAACTAAATGATGATATGAGAGTACAAGAATTCGACATGCCCATTGAAAATATCAATCCACCAAAAATAATGTAAGTAAATTATATCTGTCTCATTGGTCTTGTGGCAGCAAGGGTGACTGGTGAGCAAGAGATCTCGGGTTCGATCTCCAGGTTATGCAAAGGATTATTGACTTTTTCCAACTGAAAATTCCCAGGAGCACAAAAGAGTGAATTTGTGGCATAGAGGCTCTATCCCATCATCTGGGATATATTCCATCTGGTGGACCGTGGTGGATTACTCTCATCTGCCTATTTCTTAGGGGACGTATAGGTATGTAGTGTATGTAACATCACACATGTAATCCCCGAAGGCGTAGACGTAGGAAAGAGGAGAAAACCCTATAGTGCCAAACCGGGATTTGAACCCAGGATTTCTTGATCGGCAGTGGGACTTATAACCAACACAACCAACAAGACGGTCAGATAAATAAGAAGAATATAAGAAAATAAGAAGAACGTCCAATGATGTAGTTTAAAACATAGTGTATCATAAAGAATATCATTTGTATCGTTAAAAATCTATTATTAAAATAGCAGGAGAAGAAGACGAGGCCCAGCAAGAATGGTGGAACAAACGGTGAAGAAGCGTGAAAGAATGAAATGCATGAAATGTGGCAAGAACTTTCAGAAGTACGAAAATTTCGAAGCGCACATGAGAAGTCATTTTGGTAAAAAGGTATATTATTACCATAAGTCCAACTCACACTCGAAAGTTAACCAAGATCTACATGTTAAAGGATACTGTACCATTTCGTCCGGTCTTTATAAAAATCTATTGATAATACAGGAAATGTTACTAGATGTTATATTTAAAAACACTAGTACTTCTTCCATCTATGTAACTGTTTCAAAGTGTTAACAACATGTTTGTTCCAAGAGTGTGATAATTTCTTTTTATTAATCTTTTGTATCGCTGTTATTGAATTATAAAGCTGTTGTTGAACGTGATTATGTTCTTGAGGTTTTTCTTCATATATCAATCAATCAATTTTAGCCCGACATCAAATGCCAGCACTGCGATAAGACGTTCCTGACTCTACGCAACCTGAATAGCCACGTCCGGATCCATACGGCGGTGCGCAAGTACCAGTGCCTCACGTGTGGTAAAAACTTCGCATACCTCAACGTGCTTAAGAATCACGAGCTCATCCACGCCGGCATCAAGAAACACGCCTGCCACCTCTGCAACGCTAAGTTTGTTCAAGCCTACAATTTAAAGGTTTGTATTTAAACTCGAAAAAGAAATATGTCCAGTTATTACTTCCATGACCCCTGGGGGTTTCTGCCGCTGTTTTGTTGTATGGCGCATAGATAATCCTATATTTAAATTTTCTTACTATTTCTTACTCTCCGTGCTTGTTTATACTTCTCCCCCTAATGTCACACAAGTAGTTCTTTGCAAACTTCAGCATTCATCAGAGTTTCTCTCTTCTGCATAGTTGATGGAGGCTGATTAATGAAAGAGGACGGAAATTTGGATTATAAGTATTCATAATCTCACTTTAAAAGTTTCATCATCATCATTGTTTTTTTTTAAATTATCACTATCATTATTGTAAATTACACAGATTAGATACCTACCCCAACTTCTCATCATCACCTGGGTTGACTGGTAGAAAATGCCAAATGGCATTAAGTCCGCCCTTTGTTACCAACAATAAAGGATAAAATAAATAAATTAGCCTGTCCACTGCTGGATATATGAGAACTGTAACGAGGCCCATCGTACCAATTCGCGGCTCACTGGTTCGAGTATGTTTTTAAACACTTTTATAAATAATATTTCAATATAACAGTATTAATACTGTCTATTAATGTGATTGTCTACAGATGCACATAGACACACACAACAAGGAGAAGAACTTCGGGTGCTCGCAGTGTGGCAAAAAGTTCGCGCAGTCCGGCAACCTCAAGACGCATCTCATCCGCCACACCGGTATCAAGAACTTCGCCTGCTCGCTATGTGACATGCGATTCTACATCAAGGTGACGTCCGGCGCTGTACTATGCTAATGTTACTTTGCATCATTTTGTCTCAGTCCACTGCTGGACAAAGGTCTCACCACAGGGCATTTCTACTGACAATGGGATGCGGAATGGGGATCGTAGGGCATAGCTTTTCGCGCCACCGACTTCCGTGGAGTGAGTTATGCCCAGAGTTTCTGCAGTACAATAGGATCAGCAAAGAAGTTGGGTGTGCACGATATTAAATTACAATTTTTCACACACGATAAGTAAATAATTAGCGGAATAAATAATTCGTGAAATTAGCAGTATGATATGACAAACTTTTATGTACTGTATGTATTGTTAGCACAGTAATTAAGCCACACTATTCTTACCTTAACACTTTTGTTACTGATACGTGATCGGTGTTCAATAGGCGAATGATTAAATAGATTGATGATTATGATGATTTTTAAATATTTCAGTATATCCCGTTCCAAGGGCGGTTCCAGGAGGGGCGGGGGTCATGGGGTCATGACCCCCGCCTGGGGGTATAAGTCCATGAAAACGTACTCGTTGAAATAGATGAAGTGATTTACTTTGTACAGGAGACCTTTTTTTTTAATGCTCGCCGAGATTCCACGGAGACTTTTTGCTGGCTGAGATTCTCTGGGGACCTTTTTTTTTTACTCGCCGAGATTCCCCGGAGACCTTCTATTTTTTTGCTCGCCGAGATTCTTAGGAGAACTTATTCTTTGCTCGTCCACGATATAGGAACTTACAAGGGGCCGGCAACAGTTTCTCCCAACCCGGGCAGCTGAAACCCACGCTACGCCACTGTTTACTTGTATCTATTATTATTAACCTTAAACTATAACTTCTTGTGATATGACCACAACTATGTGACCCCCCCTGGCGCCAAAGCTGGATCCGCCCTTGTTCCCTTCAAGTAAAATACTCTTTTGATTGCAGGCAGACTTAGTGAAACACATGCGTTCTCATTCGGCAGACAAACCATTCTCATGTCAGCTTTGCGAAAAAACTTTCAAGAGCAGGAGTTTTCAAGCTATACATATGAGAACACATACAGGTATATAATGACTTCTTTAGAACAAGTATTTGAGCATGTCTATATTTTAGCTCAAAAAAATGAAAAAGAGCTATTCTAGAAAACATTGCAGTATTATATTTCACTCTTTATGATGAACTAATCATTGTCCCAGGTGAACGCCCCTATGCATGCGATCTCTGTCCAAAGAGGTTCATGGCACGCAAGGATCTCCGGAACCACAGGATGATACACACAGGTGAAAAGCCGCATAAGTGTCAGCTTTGCAATCAGGCATTCATTCAGAAGTGTGCACTCAACAGGCATATGAAGGGGCACGGGAAGAGCAGTGAGGATACACAGAATTTAATCATGAGACCGCAGATGCCTGGGGTGGAACCCTTAGCGGTCTCGTTTGCGCAGTGGCATGGAGAGGCATAACCGGAGTAGAGTTCATCCATTGGTTAAACCTATACCTGCAAATAATACTTTTGTTCGTTTGTAATTTGACTCTCGAATGTTCCACAAGTAAAGAGATCGCTAATCTGCAACCGCACACACTTTGATTCACTTATTCAGTGTATTTGATCTTTATGAATTTTATGTGAGGAGTGATATTTATCCAAACTAAGATATTAAAATGTGAATATTAGGTATTTTCTATTATATAAAGTTATAGATTGTGGTACAGATTGTGGCAAAGAAATCAAATTTTATTTGCTAACAACTCCATTAATTTCATAAAATTATTATTGGTGCTTGGATGTGTATTAGAACAACACAAACCATCGGGAACCTATTATATCAGTCAAATTAAATATAATTATAAGTCACAAAATGGTTAAAATAATATATTTTAATTTTTATACATATTTAAACAATTTGGGGAAAAGGTATATTTTATTGGGATTAATTATTTACATCACGCCCAGTAATCCCCGAGGATGTAGGCAGAGGAATAAAGAACACTGATATGTGAATGAATTATTTGTAGTTAGAAATGAAAATAATTCTTCTCAATTGTTTGTTTAGTCAAAAGATATTTTTTCGTCTAGTAGAACCACTCAGATTTAGCCATAACAGTCTCTGAGGTGAGTGAAGACAGGCTTACTTACACTAGGCCAGTGAAGTAGAGAAGAGCTTTAACCCTTCTCAAATTGAGATGTCGCTAATATCCAACATTGGAACAGTGAAGGATTGATGTTGGTCATCATGTATTAAAAAAAAAGTGACAGATTCAAATTTAGTGAAAAGTACATGTTGTATATATGTATGTAACTCCTGAATATACATTTCTGTTAAATACATTTTCTTTTTGTGTATCATTGTTAAGGTATAATATCAATAGGTATTATTTTTAATGATCAATTTTTTATATTTGTCTA
>DWDV01001939.1:0-12311 GCA_018245615.1 Mimoniades ocyalus | reverse complement strand
AAGATTATTCATCCCATGCCACCCACAATACAATTTTATGAATAGTGCCGCTACTCGCCTGCTATTGTTTTCGATATAAAGTAGGCATTCAATTTAATAAAGCGCTTCCATCTTAGCGTTCCGTGATGTACGTGTGCGTTTATGTTTCCTTTTGTTTTAAACGTAACAGACACGTACATTAACAAATACAAACTCATCCGTACACTCGTACATTACAATAACAGCGGTTAGAGTATGAAGTAAATATAAAGATATAATTTGAAGTTTTAGTGTGATGTTTATGTGTGTCTTTATGCTTATTGCAAAAGCTTAATTATCTTAACTATATCTATACCAATGTCGTCAATCTGGAAGTAACTTTATCACGATTTCGCTGCTGATCTATTGAAGTTACTCTGTCGATTTAAGTGGGTTGTCGTCGTCGTGGTTGTAGTCTGTTACTCGGCTAACTACGCCGCGTGGGAAAAGAGGAGTGCGGGCCTCGAGTGTTCCCTCTTTACCCGGGCAGTCTCAGGGGGTCAACTGCCCCCCGGTGATGTCATCCCGCCTTAGGCGGTGTCGGTACCGTATATGGATTGAATTATCCATGAATTCCGGGGAGCAGACGGTTCAACCCTCGAGAAGGACTCTGGCTACTTGTAATACTTTAAGCGACCCTTAATGGAGCGAAATACGTGGTGAAAATGTGGATTTGCAGTCACTTAAATTTCTACATTACGTCGCCCAAATCATGATTGACGATTAATTTTAAACGTATATATCTGTTCGTAACAGAAATAGTCCGTAGTAAAACGATTACAAAACTCAAATATATGCAGATGAAATTTATTGTTAAATTTATTATGAAAAGCTATAACAAATGCCCTTCTTTTGCGGTATCAAAAATCCACTAAATAATAAGTCAAATTAGGGAGCTCTTAAAATTTCTCGACGATACTCCGCATTTTATCTTCAGGATTATGCTTTGTTATATAAATATTGGTAAGTCTTGTTTCTTGTTTATTTTATGACCGTAATCAGGAATGCATAGGAAATAGGAATTTAAATGAAGCGTTTACATTGTTAAGTTGGCGATACCTCTTTCACTATTTAAAAGCGGTCCCTAAAAGGTAAGCCAAGGCACCTGGCTCATTTATGACCGCTAGCCCTGTAAGGTATTCCAAACCGCAATAAATGCTTTCCAAGTTTTGTCTCAATAAGCCTCGTAGGTTTTCAACGCAATAAATTTCTTAATTTGTTCTGTAACAGATAAATAAGAAAATTAGATGATGTGCTGAATAATTATTGCAAGGCATATTTGTTTGCGTTGTTGTAATTTATTTTTCGTAACATTTATGCATATATGTATACTGTACATGCACAGTGGATTCTTTTGATGTGAAACAGTGAGTAAAAGTGGCTCCTGTCGTTCATGGATATCTGCGACCGGACTATAACAGGATTATTAGAAACGTCAACTATAAAATAACAATGTAATGAATATACGTAAATAATTGAATAGACCATTAATGTTATTTAGGAAAGTTAGTCTATATTATCTACAGGACTTCGAAGATTAAGACTGTTGGTAACATTAGCTTGGTCAGTATAATATATGTATATGTTATGCTATGTTAGTAAGTACAACAGGATGTACATACGTACATCATATTATGTTAGTATGTACGACAGTAGGTACGTACAACACATTATGTTAGTATGAATATAGTTAGTAACCACAGGATCCCTGTTGGTTGCTTAAAGTGTACTTACACACGGATCGATGTTTGGATATTTTTATTGTCATTTTTGTATTGTGTCCCGTGGTCGGAAGTGTAATTTGTGATAAGGAAATTGCATTGCGATTTCTGAGGACTTATTTCGAACTTCAAATTCACATAGGTAACAGGTTTTAATGTGTATCGGGTTTCAACAACGGATTCGATTTCAGACATTGGTGGCAGTACCTACCATACTTATATGAAAAAGTAATTTTACACGAAATTTCCCTTATAAAGTTTAAATAAACCATTATATACGAATAACTGTAATAACAATTCATATATTGAAATGTATATTGCTGTTCAGTATATAGTGAACTGGGAGAGCAGAACACTTAAAAAAAATTGGAAGAACGAAGCGCTAAAAAATATTTGTATCGTGCGTATCTACGCGTATAATAAATCTGTATATATTATATATTTGAGACAAGACGTTGAAAGGCAAGATGTTCTGGTACAGTACCGAACTGAAAATGTTATTGTCTCGTTTATGTATAGTAATCTACAAACAGAATATGCAATATCAATTTTTCGAGTTTTTGCCTGTCTGTTTTTGTATTTTCTGTGTTAGGATTTTGTTTGTTCCCGTTTTCAGTAGATTGCAAATGCTCTAAAAGACCGGAAGTTAAAATTTACCGAATCATAATCAGCTAACTTACACTTTGCCATTCGAAAATTAATCGATTACATTAGAAACTATGTAGCTGTGCTCGCGACTTCGTCCGCGTGGAATTCTAAAATTCTAAAATGTATATTATGTAAATTATACGCACAGTTTTGGAGATATCGTGATGAGTCACTATATACATAGAAATACTCTTATATAGATATAGATGTGCGGTTATCGTAATTACGAAGTATATTCACACTTGAACACAATACATGTATGTGTATGTAAAGCAATTATAAAAACAGGAACGAGTATTCACATCGCTTGCAACTATTTTGTCGCGAAACAACTTGAAACAAGCGAACCGAACTCCTCTATGTCGTCATCAAAAGCAAAAGCTTTAATGAGGGCCTCAAACGAATTACGAGAAATCGCTGCGCCAACTCTCTCTGCTCGTATTTTAACTCTACACTTCATAATGCTTTACATATACATATATGTATATAAAAAAGGAAATTACGCACTATATATATACGTCCTAAAACAGTGTATTAATCGTTGTGTATGAAACAATATTAATATGGCCAGACCGTTATACGCATGGAAATAACGTGTTCTAAAATCTAAAACATTCTTCTTTACCGAATCTTGTGCCGTGCTCCCACTCTCTACACCTACGAGATATGAAAATTAAAATACATTTTATAAGGTTAAGAGCGAAATTATTTGACCTTATTGGGGCGATACGCAGTACGTTGGGCTTAGGAAAGGATTAAAGTTAACTTTTGTGTATGATCAATATAGTATGCTTCATATGCCTTCTATTTACGTTAGGCGTTGGAAGATTCCAATCCACTATCTTATAAAAGATCCTTTCTAGGTTTGTACTTACTATTATTCTCATTACATTCTACATATTTAATCTAGACCTTATGTATATTTTGTGTACATCGAAAACATTCAAGTATATATGTGCGTGTTTTTATTAATTTAACCTGGCAAGTAAGGAGACTAGTCACCGTCGTCTACGGACATGTGCAGTACTAGAGGAGTTCACAATGCGCTTCTGACGCAGAGCTCGTTTCAAGCCATCCTCAAAAAAAACCCATATCACAGCACTCCGTAAATACGTCAGAAGGAAGTTCAGCACATATAAATGAGCGCGTAAAATGGGAGCAAGTTATGAATTCTATTTATTAAACAAGTTTTTTATAGGCTCTTATGGTGGGAAATGCCATGAAAAAGTTATAAAACAGTCCAGTCGTGTCCGAGTCCACTTTAGGTAATGTAAAATCCGTTTAACGGCGCGAGCATCTGAACTGAGCTTGTTTGCAAAAGCTAAAACGGAGCAGATACTTGACAACTCGGAATTTAAATCATCTTTATAAGACTCGGCGGCGCTGCCGCAAGTACTTCGTTAGCAAAAAATATCATAGTGAAAACATTCAGCGCAAATGTATATTATTTTTGAATATACTTACATAGAAACACATATAGGTCTTTAGAAGGCGATTTTTGCTTATAAAAATTTAGTTCACCTACATATCTACATGAATGTATATACATAATTTATCACGTTGGGGGTAAGGGATGCAAAACTCCACCTTAAGAGCCCAAGCCAACCTCAGCTGCACGTGATGCACCCTGTTATGCAACAGACGATTATTTCAGCCACGCAAACGTTATAGAGTGAAGATTATCCAGGTCTACGCACCGATCTCGACACACTCGGATGAAGAAACAGGGGATATGTACGAAAACATATCCAGAGCCTTACACAATACCACCAAGGCTCACTTCAATGTTGTTATGGGGGACTTTAACACCGAAGTGGGGATTCAGATTGGCAACGAATCTAGAGTAGGCTCGTATGGTTTGGGATCCAGAAATCATAAGGGGCAAATACTAGTCAACTTCCTAGAGAAGGAGGGGCTCTTCTTAATGAACTCGTTCCTTAAAAAGAAGCCTCAAAGGAAGTGGCCATGGCGAAGCTCCGACACTGTGATTAAAAACGAGATCAACTTCATCATGACGTATAAGAAGCATATTTTCAGAGATATCTGTGATCAATAGGTTTAACACCGGTTCTGATCACTGACTTGTTAGAGGTTCTCTGAATATAGATTTCAGGCTTGAGAGAAACCGTTTGATAAAGTCAACGCTCCGACCTAATCCTGTACAAATAGTGGTGGGAACCGAGAAGTTTAAGAAGCTTCTCGGTAATAGATTCGTTGCTACGGAACCCACGAAAGACGTCGACGAGGCCCTACGAGACGTGGTAGAAACGTTGAGGGAGGAGGGCATGAAGTTGTACCAAATGCAGCGGAAAAGCAAGAAGTTCAAACTCTCGGGCGAGAATCTACGGCTTATTACAGAAAGACGGAAAAACTCTGAGACTACTTCGTCGGAGAGGTCATACCTGAATAAGCATATTACGAGGATGGTAAGGCTTGACTTGTCTTAAGTATTTACTCAGCAGCTTAGAAGGGGCCACTTGACGAAGTTGACCACATTCAATAGGAGAATCGTACTGTCAAGGCCGGAGATTCTCGTCGAGATCGAGGTCTTCTATGACCAATTGTATACTGAAAATGCTCCTTGTCCCAACCGAGGAGACCCAAGAGAAACCCTGACGCAAAACTTGAAACTGTCTAATGTCAGCCAATACGAGTTTGTGTTGGCACTGAGACAGCTTAAAAATGGAAAAGCCCCTGGTGACGACGGAGTTACTGCAGAAATCTTAAGGGCAGGAGGAGTTCCTGTCTTGATTGCAGAATCTTTTTAACTCAGTCATTCGCTACGGGAGAACTTCAGAGGCGTGGAGCAGAAGTTTGGTGGTATTATTTTTTAAGAAAAGAGATAAGTCTCTTCTTAAAAACTATAGACCCACCTAGCTCCTGAGCCACGTATACAAGCAGTTCTCTAGAGTCATCACCAGTTGTCTCGCCAGAAATTTCGATGAGTTTCAGCCTCCGGAACAGGCCAGGTTTCGTGGAAGATATGGCACCATAGACCACATACACCCAGTAAGGCAGGTTATGCAAAAGTCAGAAGAGTATAATCTGCCTCTGTATCTAGCTATTGTGGACTATGAGAAGAACTTTGACTGGCATAAACATAAACGGTGACTACATCTTACCCTTACGATTCACAGACGATATAGTCTTACTGGCAAAGTCGCTGGATGAGTTGAAAGAAATGCTGGACAGCCTAGCATCAGCCTCGCGAAGAATAGGTCTCGGCATGATTTGGATAAGACCAAAATCATGACGAATAAACACGTAGATCCGAGACCTATTAACGTAAATGGTCATCTTCTCGAAATTGTTTTGGAATACACATAGGGCAGACATTACAATTAGGTAGAACCAATTTTAAAACGGAAACTAGTCCACCAGTTCAAGTTCGCTCAGCGAGCTATGGAGCGAGCTATGGTCGGTGTCCCACTGAAAAATAAGATCAGATATAGCAGACGTAGCTGAAAGGGCTAGCTCGCTGAAGTGGCAATGGGCTGGACATATTTGTTGAAGAACAGATAACATGTGGAGTAGATGAGTTCTGGAGTGGAGACCGCGGCTCGGAAAATGCAGTGTAGGACGTCCTCCGGCCAGGTGGGGTGACGTTCTGTGAAAAGCTGCAAGCAGAAGCTGTATGCGGCAAGCTGAAGACAGGCCGCGATGTCGCTCTCTCAGGGGGGCCTATGCCCAACAGTGAACTGAGATTAGATGATAATGATGAATATATCACATTGATTATTTTAAAGTTAATGTTATAGGTCTTAGTGCAATATTAATTGTGCTGTAGGTTTTCATTTGTTTTATTTTGGTAATTCAATAGGAAAAGTATAGGTGGAGAAATAATATTACAAGTGTAAGTTTTATTGTAACTTTCAGTTTGTAACAACGATGTTTCTTGATCTTTCGTCTGTATTGTTTGAAAATAGAATTATTTTTTCGTTCATTATTATTCAGTATCTCAAAGATTTTAGGAAAATGTCGAGAGACGACTGAAGTGTTTCTTAAAGAAAGAAAGGACGACGTCATGTCACATTTCATAACTATAGCACTTCCTTTTACTTTTGAAACATGGATTGTAAGCCTGGTGTTGCCTGCTCTGCGGACTGGAAAGACGCCGACTCCATTATATAGGTCATCGAGTAAGATTTTAAGATTTAATGTTAGTGATAGTAATGACATACCCATAATGAACCTTTAAGGATATGTTTTTAATGAAAACATCAAATATATAGAGCGAACATTTAACAGAATTTCAAGTGACAAAGGTATAAAAAAACAAGTTAAATTTGATTCGATTGTAAAAGCAGTAATTACTTATAAACTTGTTTAACACTGAACGAAGAAATTGTATATACGAAGTTCAATGTAGGGACTTAAAACAAGACGTTCCTATAAAATCACAAACAACTTTCCCTTTGTTTCGTGTACAACGGCGTTCCTATTGAATGACTTATTTTATCTGCTTCAATACTTTGATAATTGTAACGATTTCTTCCAATTAAGTTAAACATCGTCACCATTGAAATCATAATTAAGGCGGCGGGAACTGACGCTCGTTTGCAATTAACAGAATGACATAATTATTAAGTTGTCATTTATTTTACAGATATAAAAAGATGGATTCGTTAGGAGAAATTTGTGAAACAGCGTTGCAAGTGCGTGTAAAGAGAAGTTAAACATATGGCTCCCTCATGTGTAATCGAGTCAGCGCGAGGGTACTCTTCGCTAATGAGCCTAAAATTGAGGTGGACGCACATATATACATACATATATTACTTTCCAGCTAATTTTGATTTCATCCATTAGCATCATAACGGCATCTAACTAATTACATACATATAACAGACTTAATAAATAAAACGTATTATATGTAAGTTTTAATACGCACATTTACATATGAACAAATGTCTCACTTCTTATTATTATTACCACCTAGGAGCAACGACTGTAACATACTGTTAAAAAACCTCAAAAGCACATAATATTTGTATGGAATTAAATCTTTGAATAACACATAATAGACATTAATAAAAAATGATGCATATATGTGAACATATTACATAAAGCACTGATAGATTTCAATTGTAGTTTAACATGAAGCCCCTGAAAATAGTATTTGTACAAACAAATTCTTAAGAAGAGAAGCATTCCAAGCAAACCTCGGAGAAGAGCTTGTTTAGACATAAATATGTTATAGCGTGCATTATGAGCGCGTGCTAGAGTCGTTGCTAATGAGTTCGTCGAGTGGGCACGCGTGTTTGTAGGCTGTATAGTGACAAAAGGATAGCTTACCGGCTAGTGCTGTGAGAGCTGCCAGCGTAAGGAGTGCGGAGCGGCTGGGTGCCATGTCAGCAGGGCATGCCGCGCGGGGAGCGCCGCGTCATCGCCGCCACATGCCTCACCACCGCTCCGCCCCGGACGACCTCTTGCTTGCTACCGCGACCTGCGACAAGCGTAAATACTCGGAAAAAACTATGGACAGGCTAAACATAACTTAGAGTAAATAACATATTTGACGTGTGAGAAGGATTGATTAAAGATCTTGTTACCTTTTGGGTAATTTAAGTACACACTGTTTCTTGCCTTATTTCTGTCGTTCGGAAATAGTACATGCTCCCTAGAGCAACAAATTAATGACTAATGAAAACCATGAAGCTTTGAACTTAACAACATGCCAGTGATTTATGTGTTTTATGAAGCTATCTGAGTCTCGGTACAGGTGGTTATGGGCTGCAGAAACCACATGAGGTCAGGTGACCTGTGTAGTAATTGGTCAAACCTCATAGATACAGAACTAATTCAATTAAATTAGCAGACCACTACGTGAACACTTCATTGTCAGTTCCATGTTCGTGCATAATTGGAAAAACATTTTAATGAGCAATTTAGGTGCGCATATTAAAACTAGAGAGGCGTTATTTACTATGCAGCGATAAAAATGCACACGTCACTGATCTCAGTTACAACTATCGAATATTACATACAGATTTGTATAGACGCTCCTAACCACATACCTTTATAATATACGTACGTCAATCGTGAGTTAAGTAATTTGTTTTCAATGTAGACAAAATATTTAGACTAATTAATTTCACAAAAAGGGATGGAAACGAGCAGTAATTACATTTTTATTATCTCATTAAACACCTTTCGCTTGTTAAAATATAAAAAAACGAAACTTAAATCAAACGTAGTAAAAACTGCAAGTATAAAATTTCAAATTACAAGAACAACCCAGTAAAGAAGGGAAAATCCAATTTACCTTTCTTTACTCCGCAGTTACTACAGTATGAACATAGCACTGACAGATAAATCCGGAAACTCATTATACAAGTACCCACGTTCTACTTTTTCCTTTTTCTATCTTTACTTACGAAAAGGTAGTGAGTTGCAAGGTGTTAATCTATTTAAATTAGTTAATAAATCTCTTGATTTATGGGTCCTAATATTTGAGCGCACTGTGCTGGACGCCAGACTAATAACTATAATAGCTGCATGAAATATTACGCCCGAAATGCTGGGAAACTAAATAAAGAAAGATTTAACAGGTGGTCCATATTTAACGACCTCTGCTAAGCTACACGGTGAATTTATTTGTGCCTGTGTGAAAGATGCGGGCTGTTGCTGAAATACTGGGATCTTACGTTTGCTCCTCCGGGCCCCTGCGAGGATAGTGATTTATGACGAGGGTCGCGCTTGCCACAATATGTGTCAAATGACTTCTATATGTAAAAGTCAAATAACACGTGTTCGGGTACCATGAATAACTTACATTAAACAGTCGTATGTGAGCTTTCCTTCTTGGTATATGTAGGTGGTATAGTGATACTTTGACCCTATCATTTCGTTTTCGTAAGATATTTCATAGAGCTTTTCTGTGATATAAATTGGCTCATAAGAACTAATTAATTTAAAAATTTGAAATTGATAAATTTTGATTGTGGGTACATACAGTAACTCAGAGTAGCCTTCGCATTATAGGTAGTAGTAGCCTGAGTAGGGTAGAAAAAAAATGATTATTTTCTGTTCCTGCTCGTGGACTGCTTCCTTCATTAAAAACACCACATAAATACTAACTCAATAAATATAATAGAGTACATCGTAACAAATTTCGGTTATATTTTTGCGTATGGCATAAAGCATCCATAAAATGAACGACAGCAATGGAGTTATATGGATATCTGGTCTATATAGATAATTTAAGTGACAGATGAATACGCCAGTATGCGGGTTTTACGATATGTGGTACGAAAGTATGATCTCTAGGCGCCGCTGTATATTTGTCTATACAACTAAAACAAATTGCGACTTATTCGCTGTTAAAATGTCCATTTTAATTTTGAAAAGTCACAGATGCGGGATATTTTTTAGACAAAACCACAATCAAACGACACAACCAAGTACCGAATTTCCGTTCGGTTTATTTTAATGGGGTGTAATTATTTCGAGGCGGCCAGTTGAACAAACATACTGAACGGACAGGTCAACGAATTACGGTTATATGTATCCGGGTTTAACGTAACCGGTGAAAATAACGTTTCTATACTTCTTACATGTATCATCATTACCGGTTAAAACATAAGTTAGTGTAACAAAACTAGTGGTATTATCCGTGAATGAGGGTAGAAAATCATCGCTACAATAGATGGCGTGCATAGCGACGTCCTAACCATAGATTTCAATTTATAGATGACATTTTCCCGACTCTCCCATGATTTTCTATACATAGTATGAGTGCGAATGGGTTCGAGCTGCGCCCTTATCTCATACAACAACGTACTTTACGCACCATTTGCAAGGGATGACGTCACGCTATACGTACGTAACGTAATACGTCTGCTAAAGTAGTAAATTATTATATCTGTGACCTTTTTTGCGCGGATTTTTTTAGCTCACCCATAGATTACTTAATATTTGACATGTAATACACTAAGTTTTATAATTTTATATCGTTAGTCTTAAATTATTTTGTGTAGGTACCTTTTGCAAATATTGTATCAAAATGCTTGTAACTGAGATAATGCTCCCTATATTTGTGTTTTGTTAATGATCATGGACATATCTCCTTAGTGCACTTTTTATAATTCACATGTCAGTAATAATACACATGGGGCGAGATCAAGTAGCCCGTATGAATTTTGAATAAATATTTGATACGTATTTAATATTTAATTAATCAATATTTCGAATAGTGGAAAATATAGAAGTCAAATGTTTCAATAAATAAACATAAAATCACGGCTGTATTTCTTCAAAGGTTTGTAGTACGGCCACGTTTCATCTGTTACGGGGTGCATGAAAGGAGCCTCCCCGAGCGGCGACTATGTCTAATTAACTACGAACACACACTGCCCGGCGCACCCTGGACATTGCGACTAATCGTTTCCCCACGATGGCTGATCAGTCTCGATTAGCTATCGACTTGACGAAGAAGATCTGTTACGTTGTACGTTCCATGAACTGGGGGGTGAACCTATTATAATGCACGGGGGAACACAAAAGTAACAGTTTCATAAAAACAAAAGAAACAAGTAGATGGGTAGACTGGTCCATTTGACAATAGATGATCGCTCTCTGTGTCGCGAGTAATGCCAAAGACGTCACTAATGTGTGCGAGACTTCTTTTTATTTTTTCCGTCATTATTTGAGAGACGAGTTCAAATAATAAAAGCATCAGTTCTCTCTTTTTGTTTAGGAATATTCCTGCAACATGGTGTGACGACGTGGACTGATATCGAATATCTGCAGCGCATCGATCATAGACGAATAAATTTATGAATATCTACGAATCGCTCGCTATTTAATTTCAACCACTCAATCCACGTCTGTTTTTCAGCAGAAGTTTAGAAGTTTAGCGAGAAATCTGTTATTATTCGCGGTCCAATAAATTATTGGAACGTTGTAAGATCGATATCAGTCACTAGTACTATAATAAAATATTAGTGTGTCATCAGAATATGACACGTTTGAAAGATTTCTTTAATCGTATCAAATTGCATATTCATGAAATAAATGTTACACTATATTAATGTATTGATGTTTTCAGACTAAAGGTATTCATAGATGATCGAACTTGGTTCGGGCCACATCACGAACACGGTGCGCTCCGAACCATATTCGATCGTGTGGCGCATGGTCCGCCGGACATTATTATTATTAATATCAGTATGGTTGGTTCGAAGCGCTTGCGCATCGAAAGCGGTGTGCTCCGAACCGATTCGATCATGTGGATGGCGTACCGAACCATTTTTCGATTTAGTCGCTATTGTGCCACCGTACGTGCAACACGTGATGCAAAAAATTTAAAAGTAGCCACCAGTCTCTCTTCAGCACTCACAGCTTGTCTCATAGCTGTATCGGATTTAGTTATATGTGGTTTCACAAGATCCAACAATTCAAGGAATGCTTCGGAACTCATTCGAAGTCGTATATACGAAAATTTTCATCATCGAGATCTTTGATGAGATTCATATGACTGTAGGTACTGTTGTTAAGCGCAGTGCGGGCGCACCGATTCGATCGTCTATGAACGCTTTAAATTCCTGTCGGAAAATATTTTATGCAACGGTCGATAATCTGGAACCTCTTCGTGAAAATTAAGTTAAACGTCATCGTTGTGAAGTTTTCGTTACATTTCACAGAACATGACCTTTTAGATGAAAATTATACTAAAACAACGATCGGCTAATGTTTTGCCGTTTTCACTGTATATGTAATTAAAAACATTATTAATACTAGTGGATTATGAAAAACATTTGTATGAAATAACATTTTAAATAAATAGGAAATATAATCATAACAACGAAGAGTGTCAACTTATGTACTAGCAGATTAGCTTTAACTAGTAAAAAAAAAAAAAAGTTACATCACGCCTGTAATCCCCGAAGAGGTAGGCAGAGGAATGTAGAACACTCCCACGTTTCA
>DWDV01001938.1:0-12314 GCA_018245615.1 Mimoniades ocyalus | reverse complement strand
GCGAAAGTGCGCCGGCGCATGCGAGGAAAAGAGCCGTTAACCGAACTCCACCGAAGTTGCCCGATGTTACCCGACCGGCGCGGTATCTGTGCGTACAAAACCACGAATGTAACAATAATTGCGTTACCAGCTAATAATTTTAAAGCAAAATTAGTAATTATTACATTCGTTTTTCAACAGATTTTGTCAATTTATGACTAATGTCAACCAGTTATATCGCAAAATGTTAGTTTTATTCGTTTTATGCCTCAAAACGATATCATTGATAATAAAGCCACGCGCACAGCGATGCACATCGGTTATTTTGTGTGCGCCTTCTATTTACATTATCGGACGGAAGACGCTAACCCCTCGTTGGCGCGCGTTTTTTCTCTTTTATTATTATTAACTTGGCGCGCATCGGCGTGCTGCGCTCGCTTCACCAAACAACAAGTACAGAACACACAGTTTTGATACGATGCAATGTTATTTTATCTGTTTCTAGATTGTTTACGTGATGTGTTATGATAAATAATTGTTTCGTTTAAAATTTTAAAATTCTGGAAACAACTCACATTTTAATTACATTGCCCGTTTTTAAAAATGGCTATACGTGTTTTTTTAGGGATACTTACAAGGGATTGTTGTTTATACTTTTATTATAGTTTTAATTGAACAACTACTTGGTGTACCTACAGTCGGGCAGATATGTCAAACAATAACAAGCGTCATTGTACTTTTTCCAAGAACAGTAATGGTTAATATTGTTGCGTAGAATCGATTAGGTACCAACCTGTGGGTCAATGAGCGAGTTATTTATGTGTGTTTTTTACCTTTTGATATATTGCTCGTTTACAGGCGTTTATATTAGCTGTAGAAATAACCGGGACAAAACAAAGTACAAACATAGTGTACTATATTGTTGTAATGTAACAATGGACTGATTTCTCATCGGGCGCTATATTGTAACTGTGTGTGTGTGCACTCGTTTTCTTGTCGACGAATCCATTATATTATAATTGCAGGACGTGTTTTAAAGTCTCCGACACCGGCGTGTTTGTATAAAGAGAGTAATGAATGTGGAAGAATGTATGCGAGGAAAGAGATATTTGGCACTCCTTGCCCCCTGACTACTCCTTAAGGCACTTGGCGTGATGATATGTATGTATGTAATTATGCATTATTCGTCATTAATTCAATTAATGCTTTCAATTTCTGTTTCGAATGAAGTCTAATCAAGGTTGAATTATGTATTACGCATTATTAATTCAATTAACACATACCAGATTTAATTAAATATAAACAATGATAAAATAATTGATTGATTTAATTTGATTAAAAACAAAATAACAAACATAAAAGTCCGTTAGTCTGGTTGTAAACGATTACTATTCAATGGCATCGCGTTCCAACACACTGTGCAGTGAAAAGTGGCAAAAAATGCATCGAACCCCCTTCCGCTGGACGAGGGGTGTTTTTAGTTTGCAAGCCTTTGTCTACCGTCGCGTTCCAGCTTGTCGTCCGAACGGTGTGAGCGTTTTAAATACTATTCATTCGTTATGCCGCTTTTAATTATGTACATATGTACATATGTAAGTTCACTGTACACGTACCTACTCATGTTATTCGAAAATGCAGCTGTTTAAAAATTATATTACAATTAAAAATATTCATGTTATGTATACCGCGTACTGTGTTTATCTGTGTTAATATTATTAAGAGAAAATATTTGTTTCTTATTCCAAATAGAACTACATATATTGCTACATCAGTACAATCAATCAAACTTTATGTTGCTTAATATACATAAACACATAAATATCTTCAAACCAGGTGCCTTAAGGGGTAGTCAGAGCGCACCAAATGCGAACAGACCGTTTTTCTGCTACGTTCGTCCTTCTCTTCTCAACTGTTGATAAGAGAGATATGGCCTATTATCTGTTGTCTTGAATAATTTAAAGTTGTTCTTATCGGGGAACACAGACGATGATAGATAGTTCAACTCTTTGGCAGTTTGTAAACTACTACTAATGAAATATCACTGTGTCTCTACTACAAAGTTTTCGTAATAATGTGTTCTTGCATTTTATTCTTAATTTTTATAATATTATGTTAATTTTAAACTGAAATTGAATTTGATTGCATCGCCCTTTCATGATTAGTGTTATTCTCTCTGAAACATGTATTACAGACCTTTTGTATTATTACGCAGGATGCTATAAAAAATATGAATCATCTGTTCTTACGTATCATTTATGACTTAACTATACGATCACCACTGAATACGTGGAAACGTAGAGCAAAACACACTGGAGGAGAGTCACAAGACACGGAGTGTAGAGTCAGAAGACTATTGCTCTACAATTACTTGCGGTTCGTACGCACTTGTAGCTCGCTAACAAACGAATCATTCTTTAGTGGTGGTAGAACCCTCTGTGGTTCGACTCCGGCGGCACCACCGCCACATCTATTTCTGCCTTATAACAGCAGTGTTAAGCGCTGCTGCGTTCTGGTTTGAAGGGTGTAGTAGAGTGTAGGGTAGAGGCGCATCTGTGGTCGACCTGATCTTACCTCGGGTTGATTACAAATGTTCATGGGCGGCAGTAGCCACTTACCACCAGGTGGACTGCATGCTCGTCTTCTACTTCCATATCATAAAAAAAAAAGTAAAGGCAGGTCAATGTTTTTGTACAATGTTGTCTCCCTACAATACGTATTTCAATTCTGAACGAAGCTGAATCACCTGTCTGTTCTGTAATTCAATGTGACATTACATTCGTACATGTATATATATGTCTGCGCACTATAAAGTATTGGTTTCCAATTAATTCACGAATACTCATTGTCGGTTGAGTCCCCTGTAGCTATATCGCATAATTCAATATCATTGTTGTGTCTATTTATGTCGGCCCTAGACCTTAGTCCGTTCCTGATGTCCATGGATTATAGCGGCTACATGTAGTTGCTGCGTGCTGATTTGGCACACTCAAAAAAACAAGTGAATTTGTTTCGACGTTGTTGATGTGCAACTATTTGCGGGTAGCTCAGATAAGTTCATCCTTAGCTTAGATTGTATGTATGTATATCCCTATATACACCAGTTACTACATACCATCCGTTGTTGTTTCTATTCCAAACAGCTAAGCGTGAAACAGTAGTCAGTAGTCCTGAAAGCAACGGTGAATAGGTTTTTTCTAGCCACGCGTGCTTCATTTCACGGCGCAACTACGCTATCTATCAGATGAATTCGCCACTAAACGCGAGCTTATTATATAATAAAGAAGTCTTGCATAAGGTCTTTTATTTCAATGTAAAAATAAATTTCTTTCGTCCTACACTTAACAACTCCGTCAATTATTGAAAGTTAGAAACCATATACGTGTATATCTTATATTATTATTAATAAACAAATGCATGACTTTAAAAAATTTATCAGTAAATAAAAATTAAAAGTACATTACTAAGACTTAAAAATAAATATTTATAGTGTCAGATACTTCACCGTAGAAATAGGATAGATGTGGTAGTTACTGCACCCACTGAATTGTTCGCTTGTCCTAGCAAAACTGTAAACACTTCAATAATTACATGGTACCGCCTGAAGGACACATGTTGAGCTGCACGTGTTGGTTGAGCTGTATGAATCGTTAAAAGTACATATATTAGCAGCCTGAAAATGAAAACCTACGTGGCCGAATCGATAACAAACGTTAGGTACAAAAAAACAAGTTTCAAAGTTAATTGAACAATTGTGGAGTACGTCCCATAATATACTACTTTGGGACGTACTCCCACGTAAAACTCAAAGTTTAATTAAGGCTACACTACATTTCAATTTGCACTCCATAATGATGAAACGCATTGAAAGTAATAATAATAAAGTTTTGTAACAAATCACATACTCGACTGTGTGATCACTTAGTGAAAAGTCCCAGTATTATGGTTACGAGACGACTATTATACTACATACATTTCTAATTACATACTTGTACCATGCATTTCTAAATACATTTTACACCCAGGCATATAATAAACCATGAAGAGAGGGATGAAAGTAAAAGAAGCACGTCCGGTCTCAGGATAGGTTAGATGAATCTGTAAAGAGTCTGTAAGGAGATATGTTTGGTACTTTGTGATCTATACCTACCCCGTAAAGAAACCGGCGAAATTATGTATCAATATTACAGAACAAATACTCATGCTTTTCACTGCATTATAAAATCTTTGTGTTGCGTGGATATTAAACTTTCAATCCCTGACTAAGCCATTTGGGTCGGTACTCATAAACAGGCATTAACAGGCTAATTAATATTGTGCAATTCAACGGATATGTTCAGTTCAAACAGTATGTTCAGTTCAATCAGAATGTTCAATTGAATCCGTATGTTTAGTTAAATCAGTATGTTCAGTACAATCAGTATGTAATTATAGCTTAAATAGATTGCAAGAATTGCTCATGTGGTATTCATCTTAGAATTAGTAAAACTTGAGTGAAGTAAGAATATTGCCGCGTAGATATGGCGCAATGGCAGACCATTCAAAGCGCCGTGACAGTTGACCCTGAGATTAGTGAACGATAACCTTCATGGGTGTTCCCGTACTTTAAACGACACATTAAACATTTATTAGTGGTCGCCCAATGGTATAAAAATCGATCGCAATACATTTTTTTAGGTTATTAATTTATAACATTATTCAAGTTCTTATGTCGAAGCGTATATTATATACGAGTATATCGTTGAAATTTCTACTCTATACGACTGTCATCATATTATATTGCTTTGCATTTTACATTGACAGTACAAACGTAGGCAATGATCTTTCCATTTAATATGTTATAAACACATATTACATAAATGTTATTTCTTTCAGCACATATCATAATATTAAAGTAATAAATGACATAAACGCATGTTGATGTGATTGTGAGGTACAAAATTAGTTAAGACATCTTCTCCTTCTTCGAATTGATAGCCGGTTTTATAGGTTGGTCTTGAGAGGGGCCGTTATGTGATCAGCCACCGTGTTGAAAGGACTAGTTACAATGTCCAGGGTGCGCCGGGTAGTATGTGTTTGTAGTTAAATGGACACAGTCACCGCTCGGGGTGGCTCCTTTCATGCTCATTAAGACATAAACCTTAGGTAATGAGGATACAATATCTACATAAAAGTGTCAGTCGTGTACACGAAAACGAACATTATGGTGATTTAATTAATTCGGTGACATCGGCAAGCCGAGACAGCGTTTATTTTAGGGCGTGACGCGTAATGAATGCGAATGTAAGTCTCCGGCGTGATACTGAAAGAAATATATGTATCTACGTAGATAGGCAGGTAGATGTAATACGTGTTTGGGTCGCTTTGCAAAACAAGTGATTCATTTTAATGGGATTGAAATTATCTCTTAGGAAATATGTATGTATTTTTTACTTAATTATTTTTAGGTTTTTCTAACTTGTCATTCCTAATAGCCCGGAAGTTAAACTTTGGCGCGATGAATTATATAACAGTAGAATTGTGGGTGTGTACTAGATTCCTCCAGCTACTCCCGTATGGAAATATAATCGTGATATTATAAGCGTGTAGGTATAGACTCTCTGTTAGTTGATTATTGTCTAATAATATGTATATGCATATGAATTCTGTTTCAAAATTGAATATAGGACTTATCGTACAGTTATTGTGCCATAATTATGGATTGCAATAGGAGGAGGAGGAGGATATATAATAGGAATATCTTGAGACATTTTTTTTAATAATAGGAGATTGTGTATTACATATTACTACTTCATGACGCCAAGTCAGAGTACAATAAAGTAGGCAGAGAGCACAAAGTTTCAAATAGCTGATGCCCTACCAACCCGATGTGCTCCTTCTACGTTTCTCACTCTTTTCATACATATTTCAATGTACATATGTATTATCACATTAAATGTTAAGTTATTAGAAATATAAAAGTTATGTATAACTTAAATTGCATATGAGGTTATTCTAAGCGTTTAAATATAATTATCGTACTTCCTCAGAAGCCGTAATATTATTTTATGTATTTTTAGATGTGAAAGGAGCATGGAAAGGTCGACGAGGGAATCTGTAGCGAATATAGAATCAGTAGAACCCTTTCGAGAATGTTATAAGATATTTTTTTATGTTACCTACCTCTTTTACATTCAATTGTGTAAGGAAAATTTAATTTAGAAACGTAAAGATTAGACGAACGAATGTTTGGAAGTGGAATACGTTACTGATATAAAATTTTGAAAGTGAAAGTTATACATATATGAATGTTAAATATACAGTCCCGGTATAATGTCAACGGTTATAGGCATCCTCCTTTCCCATGAGACGCACAACGTGACTGGTTAGAGGCAACGAGACGTTCTCTCATGTTAAATATATGAAAAGGTGTGCTAACATTCCCGCAGTGTCCAAGAATCTTTACGCAGAGGAGTGGCTTTATAAGTCACTTGATAGCGCTCTAACGAAATAGAAAATGAAGCAATTGTAATGATCGGCCATCGGTCGATCTCCTTTTAAAAAAAAATATAAAAATATTTTATTGATATAAACATAGTCACATTTGAAGGTCGCGAGGAACCCGTACTTGGTTCAAGACGTATGTTACAAGTATCCCGCTCTTACGCATATTGTTCGTAAACTAACTACTTTTATCTGAGTACCAGCGGCAGTTCAATTCTGCTTATTTCAAATGAAAATAAAAATTCTATACTGCTTCCCAAAAAAACTGTGCTTATAGAAACATTTTCTCGTTGGTCGAGTGGTTGGTTGCAAGCGCATCTGCTGATCGAGAGGTCTTGGGATCGATTCCCGGGTCGGTTACTATTGGATTGCAGGCGTGATGTTAAGTTTGAAAAACACACGTATTTGTACCGTGAAGCAGGTGGTGTTATTAAATAATTTGTGTTTTGTTGTGAAGGGTTTGGTTGTCAGCCTACCTGTATACTAGAAGCGACCAGTTCAGCTCTCACGAACAGCAACGTGTGTACAAATTGCCGCTGAAGACGTTGAGAAACCGACCTTGAACAGAACTGTAGAGAATAAGTTATTGAATTTCATGATTCTTAATAGAAACAATAAAAAAATTACTACAGTTCAAAAAAATGTATACAAAAGTGTGATAAAACAAATAAGGCTGCCTACCTACCTGAAAAAACCTTTGGAGCATTAAATATATCTTGCAGGTTACACTGCTAAGTGGTGCTGAAATATAAACAGCTATGAAAGGGACGTTTCACAGCTTACGAAGCTAGCTTCATGAGACTTTAATGAGAACAAGCTTTTACATCCTCATCACTTGTCACCTCTCACTAATCTGTCATCAAGAAGTTGAAGTCGGAAATTACTGAAAGTCAAAATTCGGTGAAGTAATTTACTTGATAAAAGCAGCGACGACCCACAAATTCAGCATCCAAATTCAGCGATTCATTGCTCAAATCCAGGTCCGCATCATCATCGTGAGGAAACCTGCATGGAAAGAAAATGTTGTAAGGAAAAGTGTGGAACCTTAGAGCTAAGTTATGTTGTCTAATGCGTGCAAAGACTGCCAACCCGCACTTGGTTCGCGTGACAGACTATGAACTGAACCTTTCGTATTATCAGAGGAAATCCGTGTCCAGCAATTCCATAGTGGGCCATAAATGTAACTGGTGTAACGTTGGAGTGTACTACACTCCTTTGCCTACCTCTTCGGGAATTACAGGCGTGATGTTACCTTTACGTTTACATACATAATATATGTATCCACAGTTCTATACTTCTCTCATATTGGAGTTACTATATTTGTTTTAAAGTACTTCGGTGTTATTTTACTTAATGACCCGACATTGGACAGCGGTAGTTGACCTCTTCGACGACACGTAGGGTTCTTGATATTCTTCCAACAATATGAAATTAAGCCACTTGTCCACTTATCCGTCAAGCAGTACTGTCGAATATGGAGATATATGAATAACTCTATATACCCCAGGGCAAAATATAGCAGAGGATGTCTTATCTACATGTACATATGTATAAGCGATGTCCTCTCTAACACATATGTTAAATATAATATACGTTTTTATATACATATACACATTTTTATATCGTCTATTATATAAGATCTTTGAAATTGTAATAAGTGTGCTATTACTTAACAATACCTTTTCGATTACAATGAATAATATTTAATTATAGGTACTATTTAAATATTAACCCTTCTGGTTATTGTTTTATAAATCATCGTAACGTACACTATCAATCATTTAACCCACTTGTAATCATTTGTCAACAAATGTTTTCAGTAAAGTTCAGTATTAGACATCGAGTAGCAACAGACATGCTTAGTGTGCGCTCGTGGGCGTGTATGTGTGTTTGTGCGCCTGTGTGTGTCTGTGTGCGCGCGAGCGTGTGTCTGCGACGAAGATTCCACCGTCCCGCTTTGATTAACATTCCAGCGTCGCGTGAGAAAGCGCGGGCGCGAGAGGCGCGATTTCCTTCTCTCTATGAAAACGGCGAGGTAACTGTTGTATGAGCACGCCGTTACATATTATTTATATGACACAGCTTAACGACGCCCTAGACTACTATTGATCAGCGTGGCACACCATGGCGTTAATTCTTATCATTCCAAGCGGAGACCAATGTCTAACTGTGCAACGATTCTAGTTTTGTTGATTATGATAGTGATCATGTAAGTGTTACGAAATGGTGTATGTATTTATAAATATAGGTTAGCGTTCGGCGACTGTCTCATCCGATGTTAAGCGAGGTGAAACCTATGATGTAGCCTGTTTACTTAAACAGTGCTTATTCTGCCTTCAAATTTTAAATTGCAATTACGTATGGGGAAAGAGAAACGCTGACAGAGAGCTTCATCTTTAACGGTATAGAGTTTCAACATAAATTTAATATTGGGTACCATCAGATGAACAGCAGAGCATTAGGAAGGAGGCATTATCTATCTAGGTATAAACAATTTATGAGCCCTGAAAACTAAATTGAAATGCATCATCTACTAGCGTTTAGCCGTTTTTCACATCCGGTTCCAAACGAAACTGAATAGTCCAGGCAATGCTACCGAGCAACGGATACTTAGAAAAGATGATGGTTCCTCACCCTAGCCCGGGACATAGACAGGACCAAGAACGTTCATTTTAAACGTAGCTTTGTACATACTCGGTTGTTTGTATTCAAATTTAATCTCCAAACAATGAATGTCTAATAACAAATTATATTTAAAAAAAAAAATTTACGTTAAGGAGTTATTTCGTATACTATATCAGCCGATTATATTTATACAGATACATCACCATTCAATTAAATGTGTTGCATGGGTGTGTGATAAAGTTAATTAATACATTTTATACCCAATATACGTAAGGCGCATGAATATTAAATGTAATTAAGTTAGTAATGTTCTCGTAGAAGTGACTTTTATAGTCTTATTTGAGAATAAAGTTCTTTAAACCTATATTACACGAAATTAGTAGGACCACGTTATGTTGGACATAATATTTTTTCTGTTCTCCAACGTGCTTGAGTAACAACACACATATGCTGTTTATTTTTTAAGTTCATATTATTTCTATCGACTCCATTTCATCGAATCTGAATCGAATCATGGTACAATTTACACATTTAATATGTATGAAGTGTTTGAGTGACGTGTCGCGTTTTCAGCGCCTTCGTTAGATATAAACAAACCTATTATGCCTTACGTAATTGAACGCTTTTCTCATGACTATTACGACTTACACACAAATACATACACAGACACACACACTCCACGCGCATATCATCACACCCATTCACATAACAACATTGGATAGTAAAGTAAAATTTAAGCTTTTATAATATTTGTACTAGCAATAAGTTGATAGCAAGAGCAAACCTTTTTAATGGCCACGAAGACGTTAAACGGCCGCAAACGAATGTTTTCAAATATTTTTCGTAAGAGTGTTCCAGTTCATTGAAGATATATACCATCACTCTTGTATCAGTACGTCATACTATTACAAAGAGTCGCTTGAAAGACTGTTAAAATTGTGTGTATATATTTTTAAGACACTATTTTTAATGGGACAAGGATCATGCTCGCGGTAAACTAGTCTAGTAAATAAGTTAGAAATTGTATTGGCAGTCCAATTATAAGGGTACGTATGCACTATAATACACGCCAGATGTAAATACCTAGCAAATAACCCTATACGTACGTATATGTGTACACTAGATAGTTAAAGATTATATAAGACATCTACGATTTTTGGGAAAAAGTGGTATTCTAGACGAATTAAGTTCAACTTTTGTTGTATGAACGAATTAAGTTAATCTTTCTGAGTAACAGACTTGTCCTATAATAATTGCGACTTTTTATCATTTGTAAATAATTGGGACAGAGATTAGTATTTGATAGCAATTTTGACTCACACAGGACTGTTGTACCTAATGGCTGCTTCAAGTTAATAAACGAAATAACAATGTAAGTATTGTAATGTAGGTATATAAATAAAATTTATATGTATTAAAACTATAGCTCAAGATGACCCGGTTCCGAGCTCCACTAACAAGATATCCACCTTCGACTAACTGGCTGAAGGATTTACTGAACTTCCGGTGTGTAATGTTGGTTTATTATAATAACGTACTTATTATTTCTAGTCACTTTGTATCATAGACTTAATCATTTTCTAATATAGATTTATATAGATTTTCTAGTAGTGGCTCGGAGTCTTGATATGTGCCCGGTGTATGGCAATAGGCTCACCATCTATTCCATAGTGGGACGTAAATGTAACTGGTGGAACGTGGGAGTGTTCTACATTCCTCTGCCTACCTCTTTAGGGATTACAGGCGTGATATTACACTTTGTATCATTGTGCCGTTAAAACTAGATAAAAGATGATATTCTATATAAGATAAATTATGTAATGTATTCGGCAAATGATTATTTACCCATTTATCATAAAGAATTTCGCCCGGCGAGGAATGACCATATGAGCTCGTTATCTTGTATATCGAGATACATAAGAGCGAAATTATGAGTGTACAAGAAGCTTGTAAGGACTGAGATATTCGTACCCGGCACTCTCTGCCTACCACATGCAAAACTGGCGTGATAGTGTTATAATAATATTTATGCGCTACTGCTTCCAATAGGTCACCATGTCCTGCGAAGCACGGAAGCTATTAGCGGTCACTCAGCTTAAAGAGAACGCCAGTTGCCAAAGTTCAGTCTTGAGTTGCGTCAGTTCTGCGAATTTTCTTCAACGCATCCAGCAATATTAAGTTAACACAACAATGAGAATTTAAGTTCATTCCTTTGCCTTATACATAAATATATAAATTTGAACATCAATTTTAGACCCCATAAGTGATGAACCTCCATCGCTAAGGTCGTTGAAATCTTTTGCACCAAAATACAAATTTTCGCCTTGAAAACTCTTTGAACTAAAGTGCAAAATGTATTTGATTAAATAATTACACTAAAATACAATCCCTGTATGATAAAAATATCCCATGGTTGATCATTTATTCATTTTTGCCTAATTTTATTTAACCATTAATTACATACAACTTCAATCATCTTCGGATATTGGCTAGCGAGGTTGGCGATCTCGATTGCAAAGTGTGGGATTGGTAGAAATTACATTATTTTGAAGAATTTTATAACTCGTTTTATTGACTGACTCGTTGGTCGAGTGATTGCAAGCGCGACTGTCGATCGAAACGTCCAGAGTTCTAATTCCGGGTCGGGTACAATTGAATTTTTCTAACTAGAATTTCTAATTAAAATTTCTAGTAGTAGCTCGAAGTCTGGATTTGTGGGGCCGGTGTATGGCAATAGGTTCACTTCCTGTTCCATTACACGAGTAGGACATAAATGTAACTGGTGAAACGTAGGAGTGTACTAGAATCCACCTACTTCTGCAGGGATTACAGGCGTGATGTAACGTTCAGAGATTAGAAAGCATGAGTATGAGGAACTGCCACGAGGTTCATTTTTAGTTGATGTTTCACACAGTTCAATGCTTCTGAGAACGTGGAAATGGCTTCATTATGTACAATATCGCCGACAATCGTGACGTTTAGATCAATACGTCAAGGTCGCCTACGTATTTGGTTTTGATTTAAAGTCAGCGCTGTTAATTATTGGTTGTAATTCTGTAAAAAAATTGACTTGAGGTAATAAACTGACGCCCTGTTGCATGGTGGGACGTATCGTGTAACTTAACCGGTGAACCGCGGGTATGTACTACACTCCTCTGCCTACTCCTTCGGGGAAATACAGGCTTGATGGTGTATCATGTTATTGTGATATGAATACAATCCCCCAATAA
>DWDV01001937.1:0-12314 GCA_018245615.1 Mimoniades ocyalus | reverse complement strand
CCTAATAAAAAAATAAAAAAATATTACATACATACACATGTATCGTACTTATTACGTGCAATTTTTATTTTGATTTTGCTATGCTATGTTTCTCTATTAAAATACATAATGTGTATTCTATTAAAATACATAATTATGACGTGTTTGTCAATTCCCTTCGATGTCACTATAAACGGATTCCACTGTATATTCTTTGTTATGATGCAAGGCAGCAAAATGTAAGTGATGCAATAACAATGCAATTTGTCTATTACTTATCTAAGGGCAGATCCTTTGTTATATTATATACATTCATTACTCAAAAAATGTGTTTCATATAAAGACAATTTACT
The DNA here is from genome assembly GCA_018245615.1 of Mimoniades ocyalus. NCBI lineage: Eukaryota > Metazoa > Arthropoda > Insecta > Lepidoptera > Hesperiidae > Mimoniades > Mimoniades ocyalus. Next base: position 11,982 of record DWDV01001937.1, on the reverse strand, counting down.
TACAGTTACAAAACTCCAAGAATTTCAAAGAGGAACAACTGTCATGTTCAAATCTTAGACACTTAGGGGCATTGGTGGAATGTGCCTTAAGACCTGGTGTCACTTCTGTGTGCAAGACATTTCATATGCACAGTGATAGCAAACTGCATGTTGACATAATAAGTGATGGGGGTAAAACATGGATCAAAGGTAAATATTAAATGACAATAGACTAGGTTTGACTGGTGGTGGTGTCTGGGAACATGCCAGTTATATATTAAATCAATTCTGAACACAGTTCGTAGTTCTGCTAAGATAATGCTATGGAATTTTAAACCATAAAAAGTGTAATCAACTGAAGTGAAATCATTTTGTATTCAATTAATATGTTTATGTATTTTAATTGCAATGTAATTAAGCTCAATTATCTTTTAGATAAATAACATTGTTAATTTTGTTTTTAGTTATTGCAAGAAATCCAAAGTCACTCTCAGCATTAAGTTCGGGAAATGCCTCCTATGGTGCCCGATCAATTTTGGATCAAGCCGAAGATTACCTGGCATGTGCTAAGCTCTATCCTTGCATGTACCAGGCACCAAAGGCTGGTAAAATTATTATATGTAATACATATAAGTTCAATTTACAATTTTTTGTAAAAACACATTTGGCTATTGAGTAGTACATAAAAGAATTTTTCCAAGGATTCCTACATTGTTGCTGCATTTTGATGGGCTTAAACCCAAATTTTTATTCCATGTCCACATTGCTTGTTGAGGAGTTCTATTACTTTATAAAAGGCACTTACAAGCTGGTGATTATCTTATTTATTAGAGTAGAAATAGGTAAAAGAGGTTTTTGATTTTAGCACTTAAACCACTTCTGATTTCTATAAGGTGTCTACCGTAACATCTCCAAAGACATGGCCAGAGGAATGTACTATGTTTTACTACTTTAACCCATGTTTCATCAATTACATTTACATACAGAATAGGTGGTGAATCCATTGCCATACACTGGGCACAAATCCAGAGTTTGAGCCACTACTAGAAATCTATATTAGAAAAATCCAATAGTGTCCAATACGGGATTTCAATACAAGATCTCTTGATAAACAGTAGACCAATAAGACAGCTATAAAGGTGCCTGTCTAGAAAAAATACACATCAATTCCTTTTATAATTGTATTCAGAACATTGGCCTGGCTTTGAATTATACTGAATAGGTATTTTATACGTTGCTTTAGGTGGTGTTTGAATTTGCAAGTGGAATTGAGAAAAATTTAGCAAATAAACTGCAGTTATTAGGCATTGTGGTGAAAGGTCAAGTTTTGCCAGACTCTAAGCCATGTGAAGACAACATTGATGCTTGGGAATCCAGTGATGAAGAAGATGTTGATAATGAGTAAGCCTAGAAGCTTATTAATTCTATATATTATTATGTAGGTACTCATGGACCAAGAGATTAAAGAAGCATTATTCATACATCTCTATGTAAGAAGGAAACATGTTTGTCATTTACCTCAGCTAGAACTTAAAATATGAGACCATCCTGTAAAATAATTGCTAAAAAAAGTACTAACATTGGATTTTATGGTATGTAAGCTACTTTCACATGAACCAGCTTGGCAATGTGAAGTAGTAAATTTTATGAATAATAAATGGTTCTCCCATCGTAATACAATTTTTTAATTAATTTAAGCGCACCAAACTCTATGCAGGAGGTAACCAAATGCATAGAAGAGCACCAAACTATCAACACTCTTAATCTAGATGTAACTGCAATGATGGCATATGTTAGCAACATGACCAATGGGCATTGTAATTTTATATTCAAACAAGAAGTACTGACCCAACAGTCTATGTGGGAGGCCAAGCGACCAGTGAAACCAATTTTGGATAAACTATTTGAAGGTTTGTTGTAACAGCTTAAAAGTTTATACAAATTAATTAAGTAGATTTTTGAACAGAAACAATTAGTAGTTGAAGTTAATCTTTACCTCAATTAATTGATGTAGATGTCTGTATTTTTGCTATTTTGTAAAAAACACAATATTTCAGGAAAAACATTGGTGTGTTGTAAAACAGCATGGACTGACTTTGAAAAAATCGTTAATGTTCTTGGAGGTCCAAACGAGAAGAAACGAGCTGAAGCATTAAAAGAACGTCTAACTGTCTTTGATGATGATTTTCAAGGTAATAATAGTAAAAAGCCAGATAATATTTTTTTAAATAATGGTAACCCTCATTTTGATTGTGGAATTGGTGTCATGTAACTATAAACAAACATGTTTACCAAATTCTTCTACCAATGGTTTTTATTTTTTTATTATAGGTGATGATGATTACGCTAGACAGTCATTAAAAGTCCGAGGTCACATCAGATTACGTTCTAAAACAGTATTCAATTTTGGAAACAGAATTAAAGCTCTTACTGTTTCGGCCAATGAAGGCTTTCTAAGAGCTGCTATGCAACAGGTAATTATATGAAAAACTTTATAATCCCATTCTTTACCATAGAAAATAACAAAAAAAAAATTACATCATACATGTATGTCCCTGAAAAAACTAGGCAGAGTACACTCTCATGATCTATCTGCGGTATTGAAACTTCGTTCTATAATCTTATTACAAGAATGTCTATATTATTATAACAATATTGTCATTAAACTTATATAACAATATTGTCATTAAAAACAATGAAAGCTTAGACATTTATAATAATAAAAAGCAAATTCACGAAATGGGTCATTGTTATTCTTAGCAAGGCTGACAAGTCAATATAAATCAATCATTGTTTAGTTTATGCAAAACACAAAAATTTTTAGGTTTCAATTCATTATGTACTTTTAATTTAATTTATTTTTTTTATTTTATTTTTTTACACTACTGCTTGTACCATTCTACATTGCAGTGTACACATAGGTTAGATATATAAGCTAGACATTCTAATTTCATAATGTGTTGAAATACGTAATTGATTGTATTTTGTTTTGTGTGCCATAGAAAATAAATAAATAAAAATGAATTCATATTTTACTTTTCACAGGGTATAACCTATGCAGCATTCATTCACGAGTCTCGTGCACTTACTGAAGGCAAGGAAGCCTCCGCTACACAGATCACATTATGATATTTATTATTTTATCACTATAATGTTACAAGGATGTGATAAAGTAAAACTTAAAGGTGTTTAAATGTAACCATAATATATGTAATCTTTAATTTATTGTATATATTATATGTTATTGCTTTTACCTCATATTTTACCTTCAATGAGCATTTGAACATCAGATTATATAATATCAGAATATCAGATTCACCATATTTTTACATTTATACACCATATTTATTCATTTCTTACGCTATGCAAATGTTACTTATGATTTTTCATTATTTTAGAGAATATACAAATCATTTCTTGAATTCAATTCTTTTATAGTTTCTTCTAAAGTTAAAAATTAAAACACACAGTGCTTGTTTTTACTTATAATATTATAGCAGAGTTCAGTGTCAATACAACATAAAATTACCAAATATCAGAATTATTACATCATCTGTTATATGATATTAGATACATAAACAATGATGTCATTTTATTGAATCATCAATATATGATGTTTAAGGTAATGTCATTTACATGATGTACTTGAACTATGTAGCAATGTTTGAAAGACATTAACTGGATTATAAAATAGTACAGATTGAGTTAGACTATTCAATATCTGATAATTTATATTAAATATAAATAAAACACGTAAGCTCACGCCTGTTATACTTGAAGAGATAGGCAGAGGAGTGCAATACACTCACGTGTATCACTACTTTAGATCCCATGGAATATAGGGTGAGCCTCTTGCCATACACCAGCCACATATCCACATAATCTGGGTCGGGGCGAAGTTAGAATACGTTCCCAGACCCCATGCTGGGAGATACAGGGTGTCATAAGAAGCGACTAAACTTGGCGCTGGGAGATCGCGGTATGGCGAGGTCTGTCTAGGCACAGCTACATGCCCTGGCTGCCTCCGGGCAACAGCGTAGGCGGAGCGAGAAGCTGTACTCTGCGATCCGAAAACCGCATACCCAGCGAGGAATTATGGGCATAACCCCTCACGGGAGGTCTATGTTCAGAAATGGATTTCAATAGGCTGATGATAAGGATGATATCCAGAGTGAACCACTGCTGGAAGTTCTAAGTTAGAAAAATCCAGTACTACGCGACCCGGGTTTTGAAACCACGACCTCTCGATCAGCAGTCGCGCTTGCGACCAGTCGGCCAACGAGTAAGCAATATAAATACATCTGTGTCTAAATGCAAAAAAAAGATTTTTTATGCACTTACAAGAAATATTTCTTTCTGCTCATAACACAAATATTGGTTCTGGTTCGATTCGAACCCACCACCCTCAGCTTAGCAGTTACATTCAGTAACCATTAGACCAACGAGTCAAATTTTAAGCATGGACTGTTTATATTTTTATAGCAAATAGCACATAATCATATAAAATATATTTTTGATAAAAAAGTTTTGTAATCGATTAAAATTCGACACTCGTACCATATTAAAAGAGATTTTTAGTGGATGTTACGTGCATAACTTATCAAGTATTTATACTCTGAAAGTTCTTCAATATAAAAAAGTCAAAACAAACTCTTATTACCAATAACCGATGCGCTATAACTTGGTAACTGCTTGCTATATAATTGTAATCCCTTTGATAATTAACTATCGCCCCTTTTCTATTTAAATACATTTACACTGTTGCTATCTTTGAGAGTCTATTAAAATCTGATAATACGTTTTGTCCGCACTTTATTACCACGTTGCTGAAAAGTTGTTTCGCGCAAGGGTCAAATTATTATACACGGGTTGTGCTGATTTTACTCTTCTTATCCTAATTCTTTACAAATCTTAATATTAACTTGTTCTTTCTTTATGATTCGGTGAGGAAATTTTCTTAAAACGATGTTATTTTATTAAAGCAATTTCTCCAGAAAGTGATCAGTAAGTGGAACTGTACAATTAACCTTTTGAGCTTATTTATCAGATTGTGGAAAACGGCGAACAGCTGACAATGACATGTCTCTTTGACAGCCGACAGCCGGCTTAAGGTGATAGTTGTTTTGTTTATATTTCAATGAATTGAAATTTGATTTTTTATTGATTATGAATTCGGATTATTATGAAATAATTTTTATACTCGCATTGTAAATATTCGTATTATGGCCGAAGCTGAAATTGATAAATTTGATTCACAGTTATTAGCTGAAAATGTCACTTTTTTAAATGATTGTTTCGATAGCACTTTTGTATTGCAAAATTCTTTACCGTGTATTAGAGAATACGTCTCTGAAGTTCAACTTGAATCTTCGTTTACCAAAAAGAAGGTATTAAGAAAGTTAAATTCTTCATCGACATCCTGTAAGGTAGATACCAGTGTCCACAGTAGAATATCTACACAATGTGAACAGAATAGCAGATTGTTGAAAAACTGGGGTCTTCCTGAGGAAATTACTCGCAGATATGAAGAAAGAGGCATAACTGAAATGTTCGACTGGCAAGTATCTTGCTTAGGCAACTCAAAAGTTCTTATGGAAAATAGCAATTTAGTTTATTCTGCCCCTACATCCGCTGGTAAGACCCTTGTGGCAGAGATTATTGCAATAAAAACTCTCTTAGAACGTCAGAAGAAAGTGATTATCATTTTGCCCTTTGTTTCTATAGTCCGTGAAAAAATGTTCTTTTTACAAGATATTTTATCCCGTTCTGGCATAAGGGTTGAAGGATTTATGGGCTCACAGTCGCCCCCAGGAGGATTACAAGCAGTTCATGTTGCGATTTGTACTATAGAGAAAGCTAACAGTTTATTAAACAGACTATTAGAAGAAAATAACATATCAGAACTTGGTGCAATAATTGTTGATGAATTGCACTTATTAGGGGACCCACATCGAGGATATATTTTAGAACTACTCCTTACCAAAACAAAATATATCTCATCAAAGTTAAACTTGCGAATACAGATTGTTGGCATGTCTGCTACATTGCCCAATTTAGAAGACTTAGCAAAATGGCTAGATGCTGAACTATTTATTACTGATTTTAGACCTATTCCGCTTAATGAGTTTTGCCTTATTGGCAATAAGTTCTATGACAAACATGGTAATCAAATAAGCAGCATCAATAATACAGATTCAACTATTGTGAATGATAATATCCTTAATATTTGTTTGGATACTATCAAAGATGGATGTTCAATATTAATATTTTGCATGACCAAGAATAGGTGTGAAACCTTAGCACAAAATATTGCATCTTCCTTTTACAAATTGGGATGTTTAACTGATGAAAGTGGTTTAATCTTAAGGCAGCAACTGAAGACTGAGAGTATATTGGAGGTTCTGGAACAACTTAAGAATTGTCCAGTTGGTCTGGACCAAATACTGAAAAATGTCATATCATTTGGTGTTGCATATCACCATGCAGGGTTAACATTTGATGAAAGAGATATTATAGAAGGAGCATTTAAGTCTGGGGCACTAAGAGTCCTTGTAGCAACATCAACACTTAGTTCAGGCGTAAACTTACCTGCCAGAAAAGTTATTATTAGATCACCAATGTTTCAAAGGCAACCCATAAACATTTTATCATATAATCAGATGATAGGGAGGGCTGGAAGAATGGGTAAAGACACAAAAGGTGAAAGTATACTCATTTGTACAGAAGGTGAAAGAAAAGTTGGATTTGCATTGATGCTGGGTGCATTAGAGCCAGTTAAAAGTTGCATTAACAATGAAGATAAGTATATGAGATCTATGCTTGAAATGATTGCCAGTGGTGATGTTTGTACAAGGACAGAACTGGAATTGTATTCAAAGTGCACCTTACTGTATTCACAAAATTTATTGTCAGATAATTTTTTGTTAGAAGATACATTAAAAGAATTAGTAAACTTTGAACTAATTAGAACTCAGTCTGAGTGTGAAGAATATAGTTTTGTAGCTACTGCTTTGGGAAAGGCTTGTCTGTCATCATCAATGGCGCCGAACGATGGATTATCATTATTTTGTGAACTGCAAAAAGCACGACAGTGTTTAGTACTAGAAACTGATTTACATTTAATTTATCTAGTAACACCCTATAGCGTAAGCAATCAATGGAGCGACATAGACTGGTTACATTTACTTACCCTCTTTGAATCCCTAACTAAGGCTATGAAGAGGGTAGGAGAATTAGTTGGGGTTCAAGAGAGCTTTATTATAAGTTGTGTGCGAAACAAAAAAAATTTGAAACTATGCTCAAAGAAATTGAACATCCATAAGAGGTGATTAGTTTTTCCTTATATGTATACTTATTTCTTAATTTACATATGAATTATGAATAATTCTATTGTTTTTTTTTAAGATTTTATACTGCTCTTGCACTACAAGACTTAGTGAATGAAGTACCACTTTCAGAAGTTGCAATTAAATTTCAATGCGCTCGAGGATTTTTACAAGGACTGCAGCAAGCAGCAGCAACATTTGCAGGTCTTTACTTTCCAATTTTTTGATATTAATATTTCTGAGATATAAAATTAAGAGTTTTAATTGACCTGAATTGTGAAGATGTTTCACAATTAAGGAACGAACATACATCTGGGTTTCGGTCTATTTTAACTGTTATACAAGTAACGAAGTAATGGAATTGAAAAAAATGCTAATTTCTTCCTTTAGGTATGGTAACAGCTTTCTGCAGGCAGCTCGGTTGGAAAAATATGGAAATGTTAATATCACAGTTTCAAGATCGCTTGCATTTCGGCATTCATTCAGAATTAATAGAGCTAATTAAATTACCTTCACTCAATAGTACAAGAGCCCGCGCTTTGTTTGATTCTGGCTTTGTGTGTATATCGAATATTGCCACAGGGGACATTAATATGATAGAAAATGTTCTTCATAAGGCTGTACCATTTCAAAGCGAAAAAAAGAGAGATGACGACGATGATCTAGAGACTAGAAAACGTAATAATATCAAAAATATCTGGATAACTGGCTGTTGTGGTATGACTGCTAGAGAAGCAGCTAATACTTTGATTTTAGAAGCTAGAAAATACCTGAAACAGGAGATTGGTGTCACGGAAATTAAATGGGATAAAGAAATTATTCCCAATCAGACACTTAATACTACATCTCGTTCAAATGACATAAATGAGTCGACAAACTTGAAATCCGATACGGAAAAAGTAATTTCATGCACCAAATATGAAAACAGTAAAGAAAACAAACATGATACTTATGACGTAATAAAAAGTACCAATGAATCGAAAAAAAAATCTGATTTATTTGTTGTTAAAAAAAATTACCGTAATAAAGACATTAGTAATATTGAATGGACATCGAAAGAAGAAAGCAATAATGTCGTACAATGTGAACCAATAAAAGAAAAAAATCTTATATGCGAATCAAGGATTACTGAAAATAGCATCTTATGTACAATCCATAAAAAAGAATTTGCACATCATCATTTGCAAGAGAAAACCAGTAATCAGAGTGCACGGACATCAGAAAAAGATGAAATATTTTGGGACTCATTGTCCTTCACTGACACTGTTATTGACAATATTTCTAAAGGCCAATCATTGGCCAAACTTTTTTCGCCAAATATTAGCTTTGGTGAAGTTGAAGTAAAACCTACTAGTCCTATGAATACACTCAAAGATATATCAAAATCGTCAGGCAGTTCTATTAAAGATGTTAGCCTTTTTTCGTCTGATAGCGAAAACTCATTTTTAGATGAAAGTCTTACTGTTAAACCTAAACAAGAAGCGTTAGATAAAGACGTAACTAAATGTAAACCAGATGTTGCTATTATGGACGTTTATATTAATTCAAATGGTAATGCTGTTGACAGTGAACAAGACGATGATATAAAATTAATATATGATGAGGAAAATGATATATTTGATGAACAAGGTGCAACTTGTTTGGATAATGAAGTATTAAATACACAAGAGGTTGAGAACATATCTGTAAAAAATGATTTTATAAGTCCACTCAAACGGCTCTCAGGTTCAATTGATAAATCGTTGTTTCAATCAGTAAAAAAGAAAAGGAAAATAGGCGAACTGGATTCACCTTCAAAATGGATTAGTAATTTACACGGTAAAGACTTAAATGACATGGTGATGAAATTCTCTGATCACTCATTACACTGCTATATATTAAAAGAATGTGATCTTTTGAAAATAGATATTTTTTTTGGTAGTAACAATCTTGCAGCAATCATTGCAGAAACGGAATATATCAGTCCAGCTAAGAACACATTAATAGGAAGTAAAATATTAAAAAATGGATCTTCTTGTGAAAGCATACCAAATCGGACCACAACTAAATCATTGATGAAAGCAATAGCTATATGTTTCGAACAGAATTTATGTTTTTATATCGATTTAACGTCTTGTGGATTGACACTAAAATCAATGCTATCACAGTGGCTTGGAAAAAGGGCTGTTACGTTAAGGATATTACATCTGAAATCAAATTATTTAAATGTGGAACAGTATTTTCAAAGTAAAATATTGGCACGTTGTAGCGATATAGCACTAACAGAGTGGCTCATAGACAGCGATACAAGGATTTCAAATATTTTCGATTTGGTAAGTTTAGTCGTTTAAGTTAACATATTAAACTTCGTCGTGTTGGTTGCAAGCGAGCCTGCCGATCGAGAAGTCCCGGATTCAAATCTCGGGCCGTGTACGATTGGATGTAAGGTAGATTTTCTAATAGTGGCTCGGAGATTGTATACGTGCCTGACGTATGGAAATTGACTGACCACCTATTGCATAGTGGGACGTAAACGTAACTGGTGAGACGTGGGACTGTACTACACTCCGCTGCCTGCCTCTTCCGGTATTACAGATGTGATGTTACGTATTTTAAACTTGCAACCATAATACTACTAATCATTTTAATTTTTTTAGGCTTTAAAATATTACAATTTAGACGTACCAAATATGGAGATAGACATCAATAATGAAAAAAAGTTATTTAAAGATTTAAAATCTTCTCAACAAATGTGCTTTAAAGCTTGGTGTATTTTCAATGTCGGTGAACGTCAACACCTGACTTTGTTACAGCAATATGGTTGCAGTAAATCGATACGTAAGTATATTATTTCCTTTACTTGTATTTGTCCCGTTTATTAAAAATATTTTTTATATTCATTGTTCTTCTGGCCAGTCTGTTGTTTGCTTGGTGTAAGATAAATTTTAAAAAATCCTACTAAAGGGATAGATAGAACTTTGACTCTTTAACTTAATTTTTTATCAAAAATTTTATTCTTTAGATGCTAAGAGTTTTTCAAAATTTTTACCATTACCATCATCAACATCAACCTATCACTGTACATAGACCACCACTGAGGGTTATGCTCATAAGCCCCACGCGGGGCATGCGGCTTAGGTTGCTGTGCCCATTACAATATTTACGTGAACTTAAATTATTCGTAGAAAGACTTATTCAATTGTTGTGTTTATGTTATATTTGCTTGTATACAAAGTCGTTGTTTCTTTTAAATTTTTGTGTAGTTGTATTAAAATATTTCATAGTACTGTGTTCCGTTTAATTGCGATTGTTGAGCTTCTTCTCCGCTTAGTTGTTATCATTGCCGTCGCCCCTGTAGAGCACTTCTCTGTATCTGTACGATCTTCAAAGGTCTCGCGATACAAAAGTGAAACGGCCATGAGCCGTCCTCGACTTGAGCCCCCGATTAGAGTTATTAAAACTTCTCGGACACAAACGTAGGCAGCGTAGTGTTTCACTGTCTTCAGTATTATCTTAAATTAACGCGTCCTAATGAGGATGGACTTGAACGAAATGTATAAGATGCGTAGTTATTATAATTTTTCTTTTTCTTAGATGAGTTGGAGGATGTCGAGACACATGTGTTGAAAATATTAGCGTACAGCGAACGACGTGGTATCACTGTTGATAAGGAACTCGCCTCACAGCTTTTGGTTGATGTAAAAAAATCGCAAGAACTTCTACAGATGAAAGCTTTCTCGATAGTTGGCCATCATTTCAACTTCAATTCATCGAAGAGTGTGGCTAAAGTACCTATGTATTTACATACATTTTTATGCAATTTTTTAAAAAAAATTTGTCATCGTGTAGTTATTGTGGACCTCGGGTAACTAACTAACTAACTCCCTTTTACGACATGCGTTTTTGTAAAATCTAACCAAGCAGAATCAAAAGAACCTCTATTCGTTCTTTACAAACACTCGTCAAATGAAGATATTTTGTGAACATACTGATCGTTTCTTCATATCTTAACGCACACGAATTATTATTCAATATTTGGGAGTAGTAGTACTTTGATGTAACATATTAATTAGGATAAGTTTTGTTATATTATGATAAGAGGAACTATACGATGTAAGTAGTTATTTGGAAAGTAAGTTATGATTGTTTCCCATTATATATAGGTTCTCGGGATGTACAAAGGTCGTAAAATAAGTACGAAGAGAACTGTCCTCGCCGCCCACAGCAGCCCGCTGGCGAGCATTGTAATATTCTGGAGGAAGTTGAATTCCATTCTAACGAAAACCTTGTATCCTCTGACCGAAAAAGCTTGCGTCTACAGTTCTGACAATAGGTATTAACATAATTTTAATTATATATAATTTATTAATCATTATTTTTCAATACCGATAAGGGGTTATCGGTGAAAATGATAGCGAAGGAATGACTTGAGATATGTAAATTCGTTAGAAGATATAGTGGTGACATTGTGATAGCAGCGTTTTAACCATAGATTTTAATGCGAAACACAGAATAGGGGGTGGCGTAGTGACAACGCCATGAATAAATAATCTCTGATTCCGTTTGCAGGATAACCCCCTCCTACACAATGTTCACGTGCACCGGGCGAATTAGTATGCACGAGCCGAACCTGCAGAACGTACCGCGAACATTTTCCGTGCCGCTAAAGTATCTCGCCTCGAATGATTCGGAATCCGGT
>DWDV01001936.1:0-12314 GCA_018245615.1 Mimoniades ocyalus | reverse complement strand
ACCGCGCGCAGACGCCGCCGGTCGCGGTGCAGGCGGCGCGCCAGCAGCCCGCGCGCGCGCGCCTGCAGCGCCGCGGCCAGCGCGCGCAGCCGCCCGTAGCGGCGCCGCGCCAGCCAGCCGCGCACGGTCCTCTGGATCTTGATGGCGGCCCGCCTCTGTCGAATCTCTTGCGCTTTTCTGAGGGACACAGACACTGACATTACAGAATGGGAATTAGTTGTCATCCGATGTAACTAAATAATAACCAATATGTGCTATATAGCGACATTGAAGGGATTATGCAGTTTATAGTATTATTGAACGTTGTAAGATAAAAAAAATCAACATCATTTTACTATTACAATATCACGCCTCTAATCCCCGGAGAGGTAGTGCATTCCCACGTTGACGTTCACGTCCCATTACAGAATAAGTGGTGCGTTTATTGCCATACACCAGACGCAAAATCAGTTTCCGAGCCACTAATATAAATTGTAAGTTAGAAAACTTTACCGGTAGCCGACCCGGGATTCGAACTCGGGACCTCTCGATCGGCAGTCGTGCTCGCAACGACCGCGACCGACGAGGCGGTCATATTACCAATGAACTATAACATTGGCACACAATAAACCGGAGCGCGACGCACCGGCGCGCCAGATGGCCGCGCGCCGCCGCTTGCAGGCCGCGCAGCGCGCGCACGCGGCGCTGGTAGCGGCGCCGCGCCAGGAAGCGCCGCACGCAGCTCTGCACGCGCACGCAGCACGCGCGCTGCGTGTCCGCGCGCACCTTCTCCAGGTACGCCACCTGCGGCGCCACGGTCGCTGGGCACTGCGCTACGGCGCGACTACCGCTCGCCCTTATCACTTTGGGCAGCCATATGCAATGTCAAATTATCGTATCAGCTTGCAGTTTATATACGTTTGCATTAACTTTTAAAAACCCAAAAATTTCAAAATACTGCTAATTTAAATATTAACCACAATATCCAATGATATGTTTATATACGAACTAAAACTTAAAAGTAAACTCCATGTAAACGTAAAAGTTACCTCTTATCGAAGACCAAACCCACTTTCAGCATTTCAACTTAGTTATATGTAATTAAGACGACTAAACAATGTAGTGGAAACAAGCACAAAACCATTTGAAATACACAAAACACGGAAGACACAATCACCTGTCCAGCCCTGAAGAATATTTTAGTAGCGCCGAACTGGTACTTGTCTGGGTCCTGTATGTACTTCTTCAGTATTTTAGAACAAGTCCCTTTAACATCCGCGCGGTCGATGTCCTTGTACGGGCAGAGGAGTCGGTACCTAAGTATAAAATACACAACATAGTCATCTTAATGATTTATTCAGTATATTACCGGTTTCCTAAACATGTACCACAAGAAATACAAATAATTTAAGATTTTGTTTTTTTTGTACTTTCGTCATTGTTATTATTATTTGGCGTGGTATTTAAGAGGCCTATGTCCAGCGGTGGACGAGAACAAGCTGATGGTGTTGATTATTATTATTATCATTATATGAATGCGAGCAGGATGAGTTAATGTAGTCCAATAACAACTACAAAGTATATTTGACCATGGGTATTTCGATACAGTCCAATAGCCTCCACAATCTATGACTATCCGCAATACCTAAGCACACCTATCGGTTCTTCTTCATAGCGAGCCATTGACGCACAAAAAGTGTACTAAGGAATCAATTTTGAATAAATCCGGTTGGAATTTGAATTTATCCTACCCTACGAATCATTGTACCTTCGATATTAAAGTAACTGAATTTATTGCCAGCCTGTAACTAACACAGATGCTACAGATGTTATAAATTGTGATTCAGCGTGTGACGTCCTCCGACGACGTACCGTTAACATTGCCGGTACAGATTTCGGTGGATACTTCGACAATAATTTTCATTGCTTATGAATATCTATAGCTTACCTGTAAAAGAAATCTTGGTACAGCCACCTCGAGGGGAAACCAGCGGCCGATATCCTAATCGTCTCCAGCACCCCGCACGCTCTGAAAGACCAAACTATATTTAGTTCGTATTTCCACCAAAGGGTACAGGCAATCTGTTGTAAAAGGAATATGCCGGTAAAAAAGTCGGACAATTTCTTTGGAATATTTTTCATCCTGCTTTGATCCAAATCTCACTAGTTCATTAAACAAAAATGATATGATAGTTCCTAATACTTGTGACTCTCTCTGCGTCAGTCTATTCGAAATATTCCACAGAGAACTATTTATAATGTTTATGCATGTGGTGTTTACTAAGAAGGGACAGAATGGGGCTATATATCGGAATGGATAAGCCACAAACAAACAGGACGACGCGCGCATGCATGCTGCACGCACGCTGCACGCACGCTGCACGCACGCTGCACGCACGCTGCACGCACGCATGCACACATGCTGCACGTGCGGCTCACCGCAGCTGGTTGACGGCGCGCGCGGCGTCGAACTGGAAGGCGCGCTTGGTGTCGTTGGGCTTGATGCAGCGCACGTAGTGCGGCGTGGTGGCCGACAGCGTGGCCATGAGCGCCGCCAGCGACGCGCGGAACTGCGCGCCCACCGTCAGCTTGTGCCCCGAGCTGCGCCGCGGCGGTTGCTGCGGACACACGTTATTTATATTTCACCATTTCAATCAGTGATCCGCGAGTCTCCTCTCAGGATGAGAAGCACGGCACGCTTACCACGTACGGCTTGGCAGATAGTTTTGTTTGCGTAATTAATATTCCCTGATATGTGGTGTACAGGAGCAAAACTAATATGCTATAAAAACATCTGATTTGATTTACTTAAACCCTCACATCAAAAACAATATGAAACACATTAATATGTACAACACATTAATAACCATGTACAACATATATTATCTACATACATTAAAACAAATTAAAATGTAATAGCCCTGAGATAAATGAAAGTCACGCGCGATCTATGCAATTAAGTAACGTCGAAAACATTTAGCAATGGTCGTCGGAATACAGAAAGTCCGTTTAAATATATCCAACTGAGATCATGGTCTCTTATTCATCTCTTTGCCGACCCACACCCAGCAGTGGGCCTTTAGATGAGATGTAACTAACATAAGCTAACATAAGCTCTATTGATAAGACTGTTGTATTACTGGAATAAAAATCATAAAGCATTTACCGTAAGACTAGAAACCGGCAGAGAAGGCGTGGTTCGCCTTCTAGACGGCGGTGGCAAGGTGTTGCTGTGGTCCGCCGGGCTGTCCGCGTCCAGCATGGTGTGGATGAGCCTGCAGTTGGTCGCCGACTTGATGCACTCCAGCTGCTCCTCGGACACCGTGTCCCTGTTCTTCTCGAGGAAACCACCCGACTGGTACTCGACGTCGTCCGCGAAGTGTTTAATGATGAAAGCTGAGGTCAAACAAAAATAATTACAACACGCTGAAATCAAATTGACACTTCCGCGGAATGCACTTTCCATTCCGCTACCGGGCACTCAGCAGCGATAAGGATTTGTTCTTCGGCTATCATCGCGAACGGCGAAGCAACAAATTTATTACGCCTTAAAGTATCCATACTAAATGCCATAAGACATTCGTCACCCGGTTAACTGACCCGAGTTCCCGAAGCGGGGCTTGAGGAAGTGCTGGTACTTGGCGCACTTGTCGTGCAGCTTGGCGGCGAAGCCCTGGTCGGAGCCGCGCGGCACGCGGCACTCCTCGTCCAGCAGCGCCAGCACGCCCAGCCGGTCCTCGATCAGGTCGATGCACGGCTGGTTGTCGTAGAAGTCGATCATGTTCCAGGATATCTCCTCCTGCGGGGGAACAAGAAACATGCAGGAATGAGAAGAGAGTTTTGGTTGATGGGGAGGCACTTTAAGGTAGCAATGTTTTGATCTGCTAACATTAGAATCAAAGATTTCATTGAAATGAGGAACCGCACGTGAATCACGAACTGACAAGATCAAGTGGTGGTCATTTGAATGTGGTAGAATTTTGAGTTGCCAAACTTGCAATGGGTGACTTCAATAACATGGGGATTCGTACATACCTAGACTTTACAGTATTCCCATTAATAAAATAGCTATTATGCATCGGCAGAAGGAAGTTTACATCCCAATTTCCTTTCACAGGAGTAGCAAGTTTTCTAATAGCTATATCTGCAGATTGCGGTTTAAATCAATGAGCTAAATTTCAAAAGATTCCGTAATGAACATTACTACAATAAAAATATTTCCTTGTCGCACTCCGGGAATTCTAGTTCAACCTAAAAAAAATATATCAAAGTTCTGTGAATGATCATGACTCTAACATTATTTTTCTGTCGCATTCGGCGAATCGAATCCAGTGATGTCGTTAACAGCAACCGACCTTTATATACTCATCCTGCTCCAACTTGAACACGTGCGAGTTGAACTGCTGCTGGAGCTTCTCGTTCGCGTAGTTAATGCAGAACTGCTCGAACGAGTTTATTTCGAACGTCTCGAAGCCGTAGATGTCCAAAACGCCTGGCGAGAGAGCAGATTCGTCGAAATATGAAAATTCCAGAGGATTAACGGCAGCGAACGGCAATAGATCAATTTTCGTTGGAAGCCGTCTCGTGGCGGCGGCGGCACGCACCGATGAAGTGCACGCGCGGGTGCGCCGTCTGCAGCGCGCGGTTGACGGCGCGCACGAGCCACGCGAACAGCTCGCCGTACAGGCGCTTGGCCAGCGCGTCGCGGGCCGCGCGCGCGCGCGCCGCGTCCACGCGCGCCACGATCACCTCGTGCGCCGACGCGATGCGGCGGTGCGTGAGCCAGCGCGACAGCTCGGCGCGCGCCACGCCCAGCGCCGCGCACAGCCACGCCAGGTGCTCGTCCTCGCCCTGCGCACGCACATCGCGAACGTATCACTCCAAAGGACATATTTGATTTTGACAATGGTGCACTTATTAATTATAGGAACACAAGTAGCAGGAGTAGAAGAGGAGTAGTTGATTCTGAAACTGTTGATCGTTTGCCAGTGGCAAATTTTCATGAGCTTTTTTTTTACATCCAAGAGGCACTTAAGTTTTTCACTTTAGATAAACCTATCTTGATACATTTCATTGTGGTTTCTATAAAACACCTTTACAGAACACCACCACCATCCATTGGAAACAATATCACAAAGAAAAAAAAATCTACATACTGAAATCTCACATTCACAAAAACATAAACTCCTAATTTTGGTTTTTTCATAAATAGTTTCATTCACGCTAAAGTTTTAATCGTGTAAACTCACATCAATATAAGCGCCATCTTGGTTGTCCTCCGGGTCCTCCCCGCTCGGGTCCGACGTGAACTCGATGTTGCCGAGGTGAAGAATGGCCGCGAGAACCATAAACATATTGTACTGTTCCGATTCTGTTACACCTGTAAGAAAAACACCCGCATTACATATAGATGTTCCTGCCTGTTTTCAATACTAGTAAGCGAAAAACCTTAATATGACGCCAGTCATTTCCGAGCAGGTAGGCAGAGGAGTGTAGTACACTCCAACGTTTCATCAGTTACATCAGATCGTGCAATAAGGGTGAGCCTATTGCCATAAACCCATAATAGAGGATTTCAAGTGAAAAAAACCCAATAATAATTTGCCGCACGCGGCGATTGAGCTTAGCAGCTCCTACTCTGCAGCCGCGCTTGCAATTACTAGACTAACGAAGCAGTCATATGTGATGACACATACATGTATGCAATTATATTTACATCATTAAAACCCTGACGCAGTCAATCCATATGCAATGAACATTATAGGTATATACTCGTATATGTATCCCAGCACGGCAGGTCTGTAAGAATAGAGATATTTGGCACTCTGTACTCTCTGCCTACCCTGCGAGGGACCTGACGAGAAGATACACGTATGTATCTATATGTATAACAACTCACCCAATGTGGTAAGAGCGGTTCTGGTCTCATTGAACGCCTTGAAGTCGTCCACTCCCTCGATGTCGGGACAGCCGCCCTGATTCAGGTAGTGGAAGTGGTCTTGGTGGTCTGCGGAAAAGAAATGAGGTTAAAAACTGTTGACATCTAACAACAGCCAACTCTCGCAACTGCGTGCACCAAGCAACTTACTATGTGCAAGTGAGATGGGTTCAACTCCATCTCGCTCTTCGCATATTGATCCATGTTTCCTTAGAATTTAAAGTTCACATGTTGGATGTGTATACTTAGTTTTATTCGCCATCTCTCTACCTCAGCGAAGACGACAATTCTATAGGAGGAAGCCAATGGCCAGTGAGAAAATCCTTCCCCTCCTCAAGCCTCTGATTTTTCCCATTTAAGCAGTCGAAACACCAAATGATAAGATCTATTCGACACTAGGTACACACTACTCAAATACTGGACCAGGATTCAATAAACACGGAGAATAAGCTAGGTTGATGGGGAGGTTAGCAGACTTCGTAACCGGCGGCGTGCGTGTATGACGAAAGTGTACGAATCTGGAATAGAGACATTTGGCACTCGGTGCATCGTGCCTGCCAGAAGTACGACCTGGCGTGAGGCACTCACCGAGCTTCAGCTCGGGCATGGTGGCGGCAGCGGCGCACAGCTGGTAGAAGATGTGGTAGTTCCGTTCTCCGGCGCTCTGGTACACCACGCGCGACTTCTCCAGCAGGTAGGTGCGCATGCTGGCGCCCGATATGCGGTACTGCGGGTCGAAGTGGATCTCGATGAACTTGCCGAACCGCGACGAGTTGTCGTTGCGCGTGGTCTTCGCGTTGCCGATAGCCTGGCGATCACGCACAATACATTAATAAACAAATAAACCAACCTTGCGGACGTCTCCAAGTGTCGCCATCTGATCCCCAACTAGACGCAGCATGTGCTACGCTAACCGAACGGCTGACATACTACAAATATACATTTATGTTTGAATACGTACTAAGTAATTAATTATCCTTCTTGAGTCTATTTTAGTGAGAAAGTAGCATATCCTGTTGGTACAATCTCACCTCCATGATAGGGCTGGATGCGAGCACTTTCCTCTCCACCTGGGTTTCGGTGGCGCTGCCCCCCACCGCGGCGAAGTACCGCATCGCGTACTTGGCTGATACAGTCTTCCCAGCACCTGACTCTCCACTCACTGAGAACAAAAGACGAGAAAGAATGGGTGTAAAAGAAGCGAGTCAGGTCTGCAGGAAAGAGATATTTGGCAATCGGTGTTATTTTCATACCCCGTAAGGGATCTGGAATGATATAATAATAAGAAAAAAAAAAATGCATGTTAACTTGACAATAAGTTTTGGTTGACTCCCACTTGATATATATTAAAATAAACGATCACGTTGATATTTAATTTCAATATTACTGTTTTCTTTTTCTTCTCCAACTCTACTCTTCTTTGGAAGA
Source organism: Mimoniades ocyalus (assembly GCA_018245615.1). Lineage (NCBI taxonomy): Eukaryota > Metazoa > Arthropoda > Insecta > Lepidoptera > Hesperiidae > Mimoniades > Mimoniades ocyalus. Next base: position 4,969 of record DWDV01001936.1, on the reverse strand, counting down.
AAATTTTCGTACAATCAAATCTTTTGAAAGGCTGTAAAAAGATTCATACCTACACATTATTCTTACTAAATTTCATACGAGGAAAAATCAGTTACCTATGATACTTTGATCTCGCCTCTCTCTCTCCAGTTTCGTGTAGGCCTCCTCGGAGACTGCGAATATGTGCGGGTCGAGGTCGCCCATCGCCTGCCCCCTGTACGCCTTGATCGTTTCATCGCCTGGAACGTAAAGCAGTAAATAAATCATAATAGCACGACATTCAAAAAGCCACTTCACGTGTTCTGAAGTGCAGGGTAGGGTCCTGCAATCTCACATCTAAGGTAAGTCAGCGCCATCTGTTGAGTTATTGTGTAAACTTAGAATGTAACAGTTTCTGTGATTAGAAGAAATGAATATTTTCATCTTCTCATCTCTAATTTACATTTTGTTTTCTTAACAACCTATTGAGACTATGAAATTAAGTTGTCAAATTTCAAACCTCGCTGTACTCGAAGTAAACCCCGGTATCTAGATCTACACACTTCCTACTACCGGAAAAAAGTAGTATCCAGATTTCTATGTGCCATGGAGACATACCAAAGCTTTTTGAAAGCTGCTACACGTCCTTGCCTTCGGTAAGTTTCTCTTTCTTAAGTGAACTTACTACATAACTTAATAATAATATCATTACATAACATATGAGTGAAATGCTACATTTTACACGCATTGAACATGGAATTTTGCCATAGCAATACCCCAGTCAGAATGCTAATGCCAATTAAAAGTACAGTGCGTGCCGCCAACCGTGCAACACCCCGCTACTTTGTTGAGCTGCATATTTTAAAATTTGAGTGGTCAAAAGTGTAGTATTGCCTATAAAAGTTATACACATCGGTGTCAAGTGAAACGCTACAACGAACTAAATTTGTTTCATCAAAATCGGATCCGGAACGTGTGAGATATTAGCAAAATATAATTCAAATTTAACAAAGGAACGGTTACCTCTCTGCAACCCTGACCTGCGCAACACACACCGCTCGCTTACTCGCTTCGCGCGTCGGCCGACAACAGGTGATTCTTGCATCGGACTGTGCCACCCGCTCACGAACATTTAAACATTTCAAATCAAGAACAAAATGAATGCTTCTAAAAAATGCTCCGGTTGTAGAAATCTCTTGCTGAAGAAAGAATACCTACAGTGCTATATGTGCAAAGCTAAATATGATCTAGAGTGTGCGAATGTTACCCCTAAATGCTTTAATTCAATGGACAGAAAGGATCACTGGAAATGTCCAGAATGTACAAGTAAGCTACCGAAAAAAGGAAATGCCGACACGCCGGTGCGTAATACTATGATCACTTCAGATGATGCGTCTGCGGGACCGTTAAAACTTCAGTCATCACCACAGGATACAGCGAGGGACTGCGACAATGTTACTCATCGTATGAAAAATACGCGTACGCCTTTATCCAGTGCAAAAAACAGTCCAATCGCCGATAGTAATAAACATATATTATGTGACTCGTACAATGAGAGTGTAATAGGTGATTTGAAAGAGTTTATGCGAGAATTAATCTATAGTCAAATGAACGACATTAGGGACGCTATTGTCGACCTTAAAAATACAATTAAGATGCAAAACAGTCGTATTGAACAACTAGAATCTAGATTAACCATCTTAGAGAACAAGTCGGAACAAACTCCACCGTGTAACATGCAACATTCTGATACCTCAACACTAGAGAGTATAATCCATAAGTTGCAGTCTGATATTGCGGACAGAGATCAGGCGCTGCTAATTAACGACATAGAAATAGCCGGATGTCCAGAAACTCCAAACGAGAACTGCATCCATATTGCTCTTATGGTGGCTAGGAAGATTGGCATAGAACTCGACGAAAAGGACGTCGTAAGCGCGGCGCGAGCGGGTCCAGTGCGGCTTGCGGCAGAAGGCAGTCTGTCGACGCGGCCGCGGCCTCTTGTAGTGCGCCTTTTACGCCGCGCCTCGCGGGACTCTCTGCTGCGGGGTGCGCGTATCCGCCGGGACCTCAACACAGACGGACTCGAGTTACCAGGACCCGCAAGACCTATGTACATCAACGAGAGACTTACTAAATACAACCGGCATATATTTCATAAAGCGCGTACATTATCCCGTGACATGAATTATAAGTACGTATGGACACGCGATGGAAAGGTGTTTGTACGTCAAGATTACGGGAAGCCTCGACAACGTATAGCCAGTGAAACGGACCTAACAACGGTTTTTGGACGCAACCCAGTTTGACCTCCGGTTGTTGTTATCGATTGCCTACGTCGGTCAATAGCTCATTACTCTCTGTTATGTTTTCGCTCTTCTGCACCTTTTCTCATATTAGTTTTGTTATGTTTTTTTATAAGACAACTATATCGAATACATTTACACATCACGCACACATACATATTTGCTCTACAAAACCGAATGCAATCAAGCACTTTCCAGGCATACACATATACAATCCTCTGCGGGGGTACGACTCCATTTACATCTATAGTAAACATATAACTTTCACCTTTCACAGTCAACCATACACACGTACATACGACATAAATGCAAAAACAATCTTAATGATTATTGCTTATCTATAATGGCCAGCCCAAAAAAAAATAGTTTGAAATTGGGCTTATTAAATGCTAGATCCGTAAATACAGGAAAAGACGAACTTTATGTAACAATGATTAAGCACAAACCAGATATTCTGGCAATTAATGAAACTTGGTTAAAAGAAGGTGAAGAGAGCCTCGCACCTACCATTCCAAGTTATAAATTTATTCATAGAGCTAGACATAATAAAAAAGGGGGAGGAGTAGGCTTTTATGTTAGACAAGGGATCACAATAAAAGTGCACAAACATCCAGAATCTATACTAGAGCAGATGTGGCTTCAAGTCCAATTACCGGGAGCCACTATGGCCCTAGGCACGGCATACAGACCAGAGAGTGTAACTATTCTAGAGGCGCTAGACTCTCTCAGTGCGTCGATAAATTGCATGAGCCATTGTGATTACACGTGGATCTTAGGCGATATGAATGTTGACATGGCTCAAATAGATGCCTCAAAAGTGAAAGAAGTTCAGGACTTTTGCCACCAACACAGCCTGGAGCAACTAGTCAAGGAGCCTACCAGAGTCACTGATCACACGCAGACAATTATAGATCTGATTATTACTAACAGTCCCTCTAAATGCAAGGCCATTAGTGTGCTTCATAACCGCTGTCTAAGCGATCATGCTCTAGTACTGGCTGATCTAGATATTAAGAGACCCAAATTACAGAAACGTATAAAATTTCAAAGAACACTACAAAAAATTAATTTAGAATTGTTTACAAAGGACCTTAAAAGCATCGCTTGGAACTCTCTTTATGACTTAGATAATTTAGAAGAGATCATAAAAACATTTAATTCGTATCTAATAGGCTTGTTTGATATTCACGCTCCAATTCATAAGATTACTCTCAGAGATCGACCAAAACCCTGGATAACCAGTTTAATAAAATATATGATGAGTTTACGTGACAAGGCCTTAATGAAAGCTCAAAAAGATAAAAAAGATAGTTCCAAGGATTACTATCGCAGCCTAAGAAACCTCGTAACGGCAACTGTGGAACGAGAAAAAAAAGCTTATTTTAATTACTCCATAAATAATAATTTGAGGAAACCTACACTTCTATGGAGGAGTTTACGGAACAATACACAAACAACCGATATATCGACTAATAGAATCCCCGACCATCTCAATGACCCAGATGCAATTAATGACTATTTCCTAAACTTGCCACCCTGCGAAAAAATAGACATAGAAATGAACATTAAGAATATTATAAACAGATTCACACATGAAAATACTTTAGAATTGAAAGAGACCACTGAAACCGAAGTCGGAAAAATTATAAATAGTATTAAGACACTAGCAATGGGCGAAGACTGCCTCAATATAGAGATGATTAATTTAACTTTAGGGGTGACACTTCCAATTATCACGAGAATTATAAACAAATCGATCACAACCAACTCCTTCCCAACATGCTGGAAAAAGGCCTTAGTTCGACCCATCCCAAAAAAAAATAAAAAAAACAATAGCACAGAGTTAAAAGATTTACGCCCTATTTCTATACTACCTGTGCTTTCGAAAGTTTTGGAGAAAGTTGTACTCCATCAAGTTTTAAAGTATTTAGAAAATAAAAACATTATTCCGAAATTTCAATCTGGATTCCTTAAAGGTCATGGTACAGAGACAGCTTTATTACACGTCACAGATGATCTCACAGAAGCGTCCGACATGGGGCTGAGCAGCATAATGGTACTGCTGGATTACTCCAGGGCCTTCGACTCCTTAGATCAGAACTTACTTCTAGCCAAATTGGAATACTATGGGTTTTCAAAAAACACTTGTAACTGGATTCATACATTCCTAAGTAATAGAGAACAAGTAGTTATAATTGAGGACATAGATGGTACAAAAAGATCCTCCTATGCAAAGCAGGTTCAAAGAGGAGTTCCGCAAGGATCACTGCTAAGCCCAATCTTGTTCACGATCTTCACAGCAGACATGCCAGGTCACATAAAATCATGCAAATATCATCTATACGCAGACGACACACAGTTGTATTATTCATTTCACGCAAAGCATGCACAACAAGCTATAAAATTAATTAATGACGACCTTGACAGTGTGTACACCTGGTCCAAAAATAATTCACTAGTTTTAAATCCATTAAAATCACAAACAGTAATAATGGGCACCAAAAAACAAATCAAAGATGTATTAAATTGTGAGAACAGAATAAAAATTAATAATGTACCACTTGAACAAGTCAATACCGCTCGCAATCTTGGTCTGATTTTGGACGGAGAGCAAAAGTTTGTGGAACATGTAAATAGCAAAATTAAAGTTGCCTTCTACAAACTCAAAACTCTTTACAAGATTAGACCTTATATAAACGCAGACC
>DWDV01001935.1:0-12315 GCA_018245615.1 Mimoniades ocyalus | reverse complement strand
GGCTCACCACCTATTCCATAGTGGGACGTAAACGTAACCGGTGAAACGTGGGAGTGTTCTGCATTCCTCTGCCTACCACTTCGGGGATTACAGGCCTGAAGTTACGTACAATATTAGCAGGTGTCGATGAGACAAGATTTGTCGTAGTGCCATATTAACTTATTTCTCAGTTCTTTTAACTGTAAGTGTACTCGAAAAAATCCAAATACAATATTTAGATATTATTATACACTGTTAAAGACTTCCGGTTTTAACTATAGTTTGTCCACTAATCAATTTGATATATTGCTTAATAAATTTATAAATAATAATATACAATAGTCATTGTCGCTCAAGAACCATTTCAACAGTATTTTATTGAATCAACTCGTGCAAAAAAACTTAATAAAAATAACAGTTGTATCGGCAGGTTCTGTATGAAGTAAACTGAGATACGTAAAACGTAACATCACGCCTGTACTCCCCGAAGAGGTAGGCAGAGGCCTATTGCCATACACCAGGCACATTTCCGGACTCCGAGCAACTACTAGAAAATCTAAATTAGAAAAATTTTGTATTTTCCGACCTGAGAATCGAACCCAAGACCTCCCGATCGGCAGTCGCACTTGCAACCAACACGACCAACGAGGGAAGTCCACGTAGACTGAGATGAGAGTGTTACACATAGGAATATCCCTAAATACGTAACATATATCACTATGCGAGTCATCGTCATCACCGGTCTATTGCAATCCACTGTTGGACATAGGCCTCCCATGAGGGGGTATACACATAATCCCCACGTAGGACATGCGGGTTGGAGATAGTAGAGCATAGCTTTTCGCATCGCCTATGCTAGTGCCAGGCCAGGACAGCCGGCCAGGGCAGTTAGCGCCGCGCCATACCGCGATCTGCTGGCGTGCCAGACATCACTATGTGAGTAAGTAAGTAAGTAAATAAGTAAATAAATAATTTAAAAATGGCATACAACTATCATTACGTTGCTATCAACTATCAAAACGATACGTGCACGTGCGCGTAAGTGAAGCTCATTTGATACGTCTGTACTAAGAGGCTTTTATATGTGCTTAAAAAACTAATCACAGATAATCACGACCTCACGTCCGGCAGCGGACGTCGAAAGGTCCGGATCATTCGAGAATCCTTTTAACGAAACGTATCAGTTGTAATGAAAGCTAATTCTTTCATTAACGCGCCGTGACAACAGGAAAAATTGTAAGACAAACGAATACAAATGTGAATGAGGGTAGTTTAATTAAATGCTACGTACACAAATAGCAATCCTTTTTGTGGTCTTATGCTTCGTTTTTTTATCTGCAACCCTTTTCGTGTACCACTGCTGGATTTGGCATTTGTTTTAGAAACTGAAGTAGGCACACAGTAGTAGTCTAGTCAGATCAATGGTAACATGAAATACGAGTACTGACCTGATCTGCTGAAAATTATCACTTTAATTAACCGATTGATCTCTCTCTCTCTCTCTCCGTCTTAAGATGTTAAGACCAAAGTCTATGATATGATACCCAAAACACACATCTCCTTGAAACTTATCATAGATTTAAGCTTAATCTCACCTTAATTTCTTAAGTGTTTTTCTGTAATTGAGGCGGGCGTATATAGTGGCGACAAATTTTATTCTATTGCCGCTGTTTAAGACAATGTCAATTGTAAAACTGTTTCTGTTTAAATCTATAAATAAATATAAATATCTGCTTTAAGATATAATGAAAAATCAATACCTTAAAAGAACCATCACTCTCGATCCATTTTCAGATGCATTAAACCCATAGGATTATACCGTACCCACTCAACTCACGGCGTTATCTGAACAATCAAACGAATTCTATCTCATTTATCAAATACATAAATCGGAATCTAATCTGACAAGGCGTTAATGGGCAGCTCAATGCAATTTAAACAACCCCTGTGCGGAGTTACCGCGGCTCCTTTGCATTAGCCCGCTACTTATTTTCAATCCGCGATGGGTAATACAAAAAAAAAAATTCTAGTTATGTTGCAACATTTGTAACATCATGCCCGTAATCCACGAAGAGGTAGGCAGAGAATGTAGTATACTCCCACCTTTCACCAGTTACGCTTACGTCCCGCTATGGAATAGGCACAATTTCAGACCCCGAGCCACTATCAGAAAACCTAAATTAGAAAAATCTAAACGTACCCGACCCGGGATTTGAGCCCAGGACCTCCCGAGCGCCAGTCGCGCTTGCAATCAACACGACCAACGAGGCTGTGGAAACATTGTTTTTCTCTTTATTAATAATCTCTACTACACTCGTGCTCCATAACGTTCTGCAAGGCGTTGAAGCCTGCCAACAACTGTTTGGTCAGCTTTGCAGTCTATGGTGGTAAAGCGTATCATTATAAAAACAGAGTCGTATTGACCAGCTGCAGGATGACAGTTGGTGATGATTTCATGCGTATTCCACGCAAAAAACTTCCAGAAACTGTTAGCTGTTTGACGATATAAAATATTTTTCGTACAATAGATGTATAGTCATGGACAAATACTGATATTAAATTATAGAACTACATAGTTTAATAATAACTGGATTACATGTACTTTAAGTTGACTAACGTCTCTTATTTATAGCACATAGCAAATAAAAATAGTAATTGAAATTAGACGCGTAATACGAATAAAATTCATATATTAATTGAAGCATATCATTTTGAAAATAAATACGAATGTGTGGAAGTAGTATCGAGCTGATATAATATTGCTATGCACCCCACGAAAAGTGTCACTTGGAATATAAAGCGAAAATTGGATTTACAAGTGACAATTTGAGAAGGTGCTTCGATCAAAGGCAACCCCTGCGATATATTTACCGAAATACAGTTTAAAAGCCCTTTCTATTCTTATAGCACGGATTGCCACCTTCTGCCCAATAGTGAACGCTATTCGATATTTTAGGGAATAAACTGATTACAGAATAAAATATACTTACGTACATCAAGTTCAATTACTGTGATTCTTTGAAATCACATTTTGTTGTAGACGAACTGTTAACAATACTATAGGATCATTGTCAATTTGACAACATGCCCAAAAATCAACTTTACAGGAAACTACGAACCAAATATCTTTTGAAATCTGCGTAAAGTAGTCTCAATTGTTTTAAAATATTAAAGTATACATGCAGTACCTATACTGATTTCAGGCATTTAAATATTGTATGAAGACATATTCCAAATTCAAAATAAGAGCACCTATCCCACTTACGAAGCATATGCATAGACGCTAGTCTCCTTTTGAGCGCAAGACGTCAGCGCATTTAAGCGCCAATTAATTATTAAGGACCTCCCTCCTTTGGCTTTGACGGCGAATGTACAACAATGTGGCAAGCTCTCTTGATTGCCTGCTTTGTAAATTGCATTACAGTGGTTTGCTTATGTTTTGCTTGTTTAGGGTATGTAAAATTATGCATTTATTCATAAATAGATTCCAAAACTTAGCATCATGCATTTTTCAATAGTCAAATGTAAACGTAAACCTTAACAAGTAATATAAAAATTACTTTGTTTTTAAATATGCTTGTTAATGTTTCCTTAATATAAACATGAAGTTCACTAATCAATACACACATCACTATTATTGAAATCAAAATCCTTAATGACAACTGCGTAAATTACCCCACTTAATGGATATTAAAATTGTGATGCAGTACAATTCGTGGGCCGCAATTAGTTAAACGTAAAATCGTGGATTGAGGAGGCCATTAATCAAATAGAAAGTCACGATAATATCCAAATCAAGATAACTAATTGAATAAGGCACTCGTCGAAATTGAACTTAAGTGATGTTTTGGTTTTTGCGATGAAGATAATAGATGTTCATGAACGAAATCAAAGAGGTATGTGGGGTTAGATGTGATACAGATCCTTTCATATCACGTTACTGATAACACTTTCAAAACTCCAAGAATACATTATGTACAGAGTTGATTTAGAAGTATCTGAATCAATTTCATTAAGATGACCACATCAAATACAAATAAATCTAGAGGTGTAATATTTTTATCATACAACTGTTGAGCTTAAATGACCTTATACATTGTTTTATTAATTTGCAGGCAGAAGCAGGATCTGGAAAGCTGAAGAGAAGGCGCGGTGGCGCTAATAAGGGGAGAATTATGTCCAGAAGTGGACTAAAACAAGCGTATGATCATGAGGATGATGATGATGAATTATAAAATGTGTTTTCCAAAACTAAATAACCGATTATTCATAAAAAATACGTCAAGAAGTCGACGACATTTGCACTTTAGTAAACATAACGGTTTAGTCTTTCAAATTAAAATTCATGAATAACACCGTATCCATAAACACAACATTTGGAGAACAAAGTCACAGTTAAAATTCGTTTGCTATCTGACCCCAACTCACGCGATGCCATCATAAAAGCAATAATTAACGTTAGTTTGTTTTATACCAAGTACCGGGTGTGTGTTTGTCTTCAAAGAAGATGTTACTCGTGAATTCGTATTAAATTTTACGCCCCTTTTAACTTACCACATTTATTGCCGGTTTTATAACGTCTTAACAATAAAGCAACGTGAAAGTATTGAAATTTAAAATAAATGGTAGTAAAATAAGAATAGAATGATATACACAAGTAGCCTCAAAGTCTAATGCGATTCAGTAATTGCCTATAATATTATTTAAGCTTCGTCAATACGGAATCACGGTTGATTTTCTTCGGAACCAAGGCAAAGAGAGCGGATGATAAAACCTCGTCACTAATTAAACGGGCCTGAGTCGTCTTCTTCTTAATAGATTCGTCGCTAATTTGAAGTAATAGGCAAATGAAATTAAATCAGAGAAATTTTTGGAACAATTCAAATTAAAAGTGTAGGTATTGCAATTTCTTTTAATTCTGTAATTTATTGGACGTAATTAAATTTAGGAAATCTGGATTTGAAAGATTCAATAGTTACTATAAAAGATTTGTTGAGGTGAATAAAAAGACAAATGTACATAAAGTAAAACGGTTTCACGGACTAGAATGAACATCAGGATCGGGCTAGTTGCAATTCATCATTATTATTCCAGACAATTTATCAAGCGGTTGGCTCGCCTCGCCCGACCGGATCGCACATTCTAACGAGATGGTGAATTTTCACCGTATAATTTCCGAACCGACGAATCACGTATTGGAATCGGGAATGAGGTCGAAATTGAGATAGAAGACTTGTACATGGTATCCGATAAAAGTGGTTTCAAAGGAAACTTAAAAATGAAAAAACTATTGGTTGAGAGCAGCGAAAATTTTAAGTCAAAAGTTAAATACAAACTAAAATTTATAACTACTTACCTATATACTACCTCTTCGTCTAATATAAAGTACATAATATACGAGCACAAAAAAACAGCCAATTAACGTATATTACAACTTCTCTTGCAGTCTATTAAATACGAAGGGTCGATGCGATTACCGAGGCTTATTATTGGTAGTCTATCATATTTCAATTTACGATCATCACCCGGACTTATCGAGTAGAAAAATCTAGAGGGTACTAGCAAGTATGCCGATATAAATCAGAAATGCGACGTCTCATTACTCCGCCGCTCGTTTGATTTATATTAGTACAGTGTAATGTAACAAGATATGCGATGTTTGCACAGGCACTGCATCAGAGACTAGGCGTTAGAAATATTTCAAAAATTTTCATAAAGCCTTTCATAAAACCCGAAAGTTACTGGGCAATATTATATAGAAATTTTAACAGAACAGCGGCATTAGATAAGTCGGCGGCGCAAGAAAATGCTTGGTAGGAGGGAATAAGAAAACGGTTCTAGTTGTTAAGTCTTGCACAGTTTCTGTCGCTATCTCATGGATAAGAAGCCTAATCACCAGTCGTCGTGTCTGTATCGGGCCGGAGCGAAGCGCGCGGCCTTCCCCAGGGTACGCTTTTGGGACCAGTTTTCTTTTTTGGTTTACATTATGCTGTAAGTGTGTCGGAATCTTTTGTTGCGTCGCTTTTAACACAGATCTACGTAATTTGTGAAAGTTGTGCTATTAAAGTGGGTAACGTGCAATATGTAACTTTAAAACAACTTTTTAAAATATCTCCTTGTTAACCGTATGGAATATCTTAGCTCGTGTGTTATTCCCCCAATAAAGGAGCCTGCAAACCTATTAATAAAGAGACTTATGAAGTTATCGAAACTTTCGCAGCATAACTGCAAACTCGGCCGTTCAGAGGTCGCGCACCAACAAACTTGTATTTGCGAACTATTTGTAATATGAACTTATCGTTTCCTGTTAACATGGAAAATTTATTTTTGGTATACTTGAAAACAATGTTTTTAAAGCTATCTTAAATTAAATTAAGACACTACAATAATTCGTTTTGAGTTACTATCACCATTATATTTTTAATATTTAATCACACGTACATCTGAAAATACTCAGATTTCCTAGGTATTCTGAGAACAATCAGACAATTCTTTCCAATAAACATACAAGTAACCATAGTCCTTTAATTGGTTATAATACATTTATCAATTTCACCAGATTCAAATAACAACAACTTTATATCCATTGCATATACCGAAAAGCTATCTCAAAAAATCGTAATAGAGAAATCAGCCGCTCAGAAACGAATTTATTTGGCGAAAAGAAAAGAGGCGCGCGGCGCCGCGGCGTATCTAATGAGATAATATAATAGCCGTGATTCGCTCCTACCACTGTTCACAGGACTGAGAATTACCGGAAAACTGCAGGCGGCGGGACCGCGCTTTAAAACGAAATGTTTCCCTAAAGTAAAATTAGAATTTAGACGTGTAAATGAATTTTAAATAAGATTCTTAGCAATCAAATTAGAGTTACTACTCGGAACGAAATATTAATCCTGTTTTGTAAAAATATTAATTAGTGATTGAATATTAAAAGGGAATGAACTGCAAGGGCTCTGGCATGACGTTATAATAATAACATTTTATTTAAAAAAAAAGCCTCGTTAAGCGCGATAATCACGAGGTCCTCGATTCGATTTCCGGTTGGGAAAAATTATTACTGGCTTGTTCTTAAATGAAATTCCCAGTAGTAGTAACACGCAGTGGGAATTTGTTTCCGGTGCATAGCACTAGACTCACCCTCTATTGTATGATGAGAAGTATAACATAACTTGTGAATCGTGCAAGTGTACGAGACTCCTCTGCCTACCCTTTCGGGAAAATACGGGCACAATATTACTATGTTACATTGTAAACAAATCCCTTATTTGCAATACTTATTGTATTTTAAATTAATTGTCGAGACGACATTTACATTTAGGCAATACTATAGATGTTATGATAAATTTTAAACTTTAATGGTAACTCACATTACACTGTTATTGTTTTCAATATTTCTTGATTATAACTTGAAGTTCTTACCCTATGTTTTCAAAAGTAAGCACGCACTAAAATATGTTTACGAAGTAGCGAGCATGTGGGCCATATCGAATTGAGGATCGATTTTGTCGCATACGAAATAGGGTGTAAAAATTGAATTGTAATATAGACATCAGCCACATGTCGTAAAGGTCCAGCTTCTAACATAATTTCTCTTTCAGTTTGAATATCACATAAATTTATTCACCTACATTTTGAAACATGTTCAGATTTTGATTTTAACAAAACGTTAAATTGAAATTACATTAAACCCCACTAAATGTACGAACAACGAAAACGGTTTCTAATCCTTTAATAGCTATTCCGGTCACAATATGTTTTGCATTCGTATGGATTAATGTGAGTGTCGCCCATGGCCCCTTCAGTGCTACACCGTTTTAAATTCTCATACAACAAAACATCTTAATCATTACGCTTCATAAAATCCTTAAGTGATTGCGTAGAGGGGACAGACTGTGGGTACGAATTGATTTCGAAAGTCCATTTTCTAAAGTACCTGCACCCTATCGATGCCCTAATAGTTGTACGTGCATTAAACAATTTCAAAGGGGAGTGAATGTACTTTTCTGATGCCAGTACTGTATCGGTCGCTCAGTGACTGACCCGATGTAATGTGGTCACTAAACTTGCGTTTGATTGACGACAATAATATAATACTTGGTTTTCCTCAAAACTAATTTAAACGTAACATGACGCCTGTAATCCCCGAACAGGTAAGCAGAGGAATGTGGAACACTCCCACGTTTCACCAGTTACGTTTACGTTCCAGAATGGAATAGGTGGTGAGCCTATTGCCATGCACTGGGCACACATCCAAACTACTAGAAAATCGAATTTAGAAAAGTTTAGTAGTGCGCGACTCGAGAATTGAACCCAGGACCTCCCGATCGGCAGTCGCACTTACAACCAACACGACCAACGAGGCAGTCGAATACAAATTAAGCTTTAATAAAACAATGTAATGAGAACATGTCAGGCATATTACCGAGAATTGTATGTATGAACAGGACGTATATGACGTTTTTTTATGTATGTATTTATTTTACTCAGGCCCACTACCGTGTGTTATACATGTTTTATACAAAATGATTATATAAAATGAATTCTTTTTTTTATTACACCCACAATTGTAGATGTGTAGAACATGTGCTGCGCTCAAGTTAAAAATATTAAGATTTGCATTGTTTAACGAATTATAGTAGGTATAATTTACTTATGAGAAGTAAGAGCAAACTTATTTCGTAATATTGAAATAAACTTCGAAAAAAGTTCCATAGCTGGATACATCGCGTAAGTTAATAGCAGAGCCGGTGGTGGGCAGGCGGGCAGAGATAATGAAATTGTGTACAGGAGCGCATCGAGCCGCGAGCGTGTCTCGGGCAAAAATCCACTTAACAAATTGCTGCTGATTCGAAGGGTTCTGGATTGTTGGCTGCTTTTACCGTTGCGTCAGATATTCGACGTGTTACCGATACTCAAACGCTTTCGCTCGTATTTTACACTGTTACGTTTAGATTGCACTGAAAACCATTCTTTAGATACGAGTATGTACCTACAATATAACGTTTACATTGTTCCAAATATTCTCACGTCATACTACTCAACTGATCTCTTGATTTTGTGTGTTAAATGAAAAGCGAAAATGATCACGACATGAATTATATCAATGCTCGTGGTCAGTCAACATATACACAACTGGCTAACATAATTAGGTCCGTGTTTATAAATGTTGGGTACGTCGATTTTTTCACAACATAGTCAAGTTTAAAATTCAAATTAACGACATTAGCTTAATTGAGAGAAAAAAAAAGATAGAAAATTAAATTCCCGCTAAAAGAATGTTTCGCGAAACTCAACTAAATTGACAGTAACAACACACGTTGGAAATAATTAGACTATCAGGCAAAAGCTATCATTTCAGCCGGCGACAGTGCGCAAAAAAAAGGAAAAACCGAATTGCAAAAACGCGAGCGTAATGAATTCGACGCGGGGCGTTTTGCACGCAATTGCACAATTTCAATTATCACGTACTCAATTACAGTGCATGAGCGTAGGGGTCAACGGGAAATTATCATATTTTGACATTAAAACATAAAAATACGTAAATATGTTTGTACATTGTATACAGTCAAATACGGTCTTTAAGATGGCATATATCACATTCAAGCAATTTTTATATATTAATCATCACCATTTTCATCATCATTGGTCTGTTGCAGCCCACTGCTGGGCATAGGACGTTCTTACTCCGCTCAGACACGGTATTTATATATTATTATTACTATTAACACAGACAGACATAAAAAAGATGTAATATAACTCTATGTATTAGTACTTTAGACTGCCTCGTTGGTCGTGTTGGTTGCAAGTGCGACTGCCGAACGGGCACGTCGAGCACTACTAAAATTTTCTAATTTAGATTTTCTAGTGGTGACTCAAAGTCTGGATATGTGCCCGGTATATGGCAATAGGCTCACCACCTATTCCATCGTGGGACTTAAAAGTAACTGCTAAAACGTGGGAATGTTCTACATTCCTCTGCCTACCTCTTCGGGGATTACAGGCGTGAAGTTACTTTTTTTTTAATTAGTACTCGTAGATACGATACGACCTACATACGAATTGTAATTTTTAGCTAATTGAATTGTGTCCCTATTTCAAACGTATTATTGTTGACGGTAACCATAAAGTTTTATGTCTAAATAAATTTAGACAACGTAACGTTACGACTAAAATCTCTGAAGTGGTAGGCAGAGGTGTGTAAAATACACTGCGACGATTCACCAGTTACATTTACTTAGAAGTAGGTGGTAAGTCTGTTATCATCCACAGGGCACATATTCAAACTCCGAGCCACTATTAGAAAGTCTAAGTTAGAAAAACCAACAGTGCCCAACCCAGGATTCGAACCGAAGATATCTTAATCGACAGTCGCACTTGCAACCAACGCGACCAAAGAAGCAGGCATAAATTTAAAAATGTATATACTAATATATAAATATACTTACTCGTAGATATTTTACATTTTTCATAAATGTAAAACGAGTATGGTTGTATGTATCGCACGCAATTGCAAATTCAATTATCGCATTAGCCTACGAGTACTGTGGGCGAGGTCCACTGAACGGGGTGATGGATTATCGCCGGACAGAGCTGACTTGTGACAATTAACAAATTGTTATACCGATTAGTGCTATTAAGATACATAATGTTTGTATTTTGTTTTATAGGAAAGTGATCGCCATACAGCCCCATTCCAACAGGCGTGCACGAGATTAGTTTCAGACGCTACGAGCGGTTGAGGATATTTATGAATAGTTCTCATTCGTTACTTTCATGTCTTAAAAACCATTGGGTTCGATTTGTGCCTGTGACTCGTAGAGGTACGATACTAGTAGGTTCGAATCCCCGTCGTGTCCTTTAAGATTTAACAGTGCTCGATGTAAAAAAAACCAAATGAGAAAACCTTTGAGCTATGTGAATACTGTTAGCGTATTAGACCAATGGCTTTGAGTTTCTTATTAACCTGTCACACCTGTATCTAATACATATATTAAAACAGGTAATAAGAAGGGTTTATAATGAACATGGTCAGACACATTTACTTATTGATAAAATGATATATACCAGTGAAAAATATTAACCATGCTAGAACACCCCGTACTAAAATAAAATACCATATACTATGTAGAACATAATACTCGTATATATACAAAAACATTTCCTACAATAAAATAATTTACAAAATCCCATATAGGCGGTTACTTGACAAATGTTTAGCAAACAGGAGAACAGTAATGGGATATATCAAAAGTTTCAGAATATTTGATTTATTTCCTTCCTACAAAAACTATTAATTAACAAATTAGCTATTCATTAGGTATTAAATCACAAACAGTTACCGACACATATCAAAATTTCCACATCAATCAATATTTTCTATTATAATCGATGCTTCTCAAAATTACCTATTACCGACACATATGAATATTTTCACATCAATCAATATTTTCTATTATAATCGATGCTTCTCAAAATTACCTATTACCGACACATATGAATATTTCCACATCAATCAATGTTTTTTATTATAATCGATGCTTCTCAAAATTACCTATTACCGACACATATAAATATTTCCACATCAATCAATATTTTCTATTATAATCGATGCTTCTCAAAATTTCGCTATAAATATTCATGGACGAACCTTTTTTTTTTAACATTTCACGCCTTCTAATAACGGGTACCGAGTCTACACGCGAAAGCAGTTAATTTGGGACACATCAAAGCTGAAAAAATCACAAGTTTATTCGCGGTTACGAATTTTCAGGATCAACTTCATGCCCCGTCGAAAAGCAAAGGAAAGTTGGAGCACAAAGGCCGTCATTGATTTTTTTTTGTTGCCAAGGTACAAAAAATTTTGAATCGAGCGAATTACAAAACCGACGTGTGGGTGGGTAGGGTTGCCACTTACTTTCATAACGTTTTTAATGAGATCCAACCATATTTCCTGTAAGCTTAGTGGTAAAATCAATAGTATTTCGTTGTATATGCTATTTCTATTGTAGTTCATAAACCATATTGTTGATCTTCTTCTTCGTCGAGTTGATAGCTTATTGTCAGTGATCAGCCATCGTGGTGAAAGGATTGGTAACAATGTCCAGAGTGCGCGGGCAGTATATGTTCGTACTTGATTAGACATAGTCACCGCTCGGGGAGGCTTCTTTCATGCACCCCTATATATTTTTATATAATGTAACGATTCTATACGAAATACGAAACAAAAACATATAAATACAGCAATTTAATCATATTAGAAATTAATAGAGATATATTTAAGTAACATCACGCCTGTAATGCCCGAAGAGGTAGGCAGAGGAATGTAGAACACTC
>DWDV01001934.1:0-12315 GCA_018245615.1 Mimoniades ocyalus | reverse complement strand
CCATAGTGGGACGTAAACGTAACCGGTGAAACGTGGGAGTGTTCTGCATTCTTCTGCCTACCTCTTCGGGGATTACAAGCGTGAAGTTACGTTTATTTGGAATTATTCCACGATTATCCCCACTCGATTTGTTTATATGCTTGTAAAAAAATAGCATTTTTCCTGTTGTGAAAAGTTGTACAATAAATAAACAATTTAAAGGTAAAGCTATTGACGTGATTAGGTAATGTCGAATTTTTTTATTTTTG
Source organism: Mimoniades ocyalus (assembly GCA_018245615.1). Lineage (NCBI taxonomy): Eukaryota > Metazoa > Arthropoda > Insecta > Lepidoptera > Hesperiidae > Mimoniades > Mimoniades ocyalus. The sequence goes on along the minus strand of DWDV01001934.1, from coordinate 12,067 downwards.
TAGTATATTGTTTCGTAGTGAAACAAGTGTATAATAAGTAGACACAGTTATTCCAGTCACGTGCCCGGGGTCCGTACTGTGATCTCTACTACGACGTAATGGTCGGTTTTATCATGTACCCTACACATGATAAAGTTGGCAATGTGTTAGTTCTTACACAGTTAGGACTCATTTACATTGTAGCGTCTTTTGTCACATGTAGAGCACAGGTTTTACTTTGTAGGTTTTGTAAGTATTATCATATAGTCGGCGGTCATCGTTTTATAAGTACGGTGAATCTTTTACCTTCTCAGTAGCTTTTAGTATCCGTTCAAAATCATATGATGAAACTGGACTATTGTAACGATCTTATTTTTTTTTAAAATATGCCTTAAACCGCCTACGTCCTACACATTTAATATGCGCTCTAGGAATCGGAACATATGTAACAAATTTTCAGTAGATATTTTACAAATAGGCACGTCGAGCTATAACACCCAATTATTATGTTTAGATTATTCCTACAAAAAATTATATGAGGCAGCAATATAATGGTGGAAGAAAATATTTATACCAACGAAAAATTTTCATTTACCTTACCCATATTAAAATTTACCTTATACCATCGAAATTTTTTCAAGAAGCATAGTTTTGCTCGGTATGAAGATGAGGCACATTAAGTCATCAAAACTGGACTTTGCCGACCCATGTCTTGCTTAAACGGATCTCATGCTAAAAGTTCCTATCCAACAATGAGACTATTATAGATTTATTAGGGAGTTGGTTTTTATTAATTTTATTTCAATTACAAATTGTCACGCTAATGTCTATTAAATTGCTACGCAGCTGTCTTTTACAAAATATTTCAAAACAGATAAAAAATTTCAAGCACTCCAACTGGCAGATGTGGTAGCTAAATACAAAATTCCGAAATATACAAACATGTACATTATATATTGACAGGTATACACGTAAATGCAAAGCTCCAAAAAGCCACACCGACCGCTAAGTTCACTAAACCATCGCCGGTAACTGGCAGAGCAATTACTTGCTTAGACACTTTTAAATTCCCACCAACATTCGGGAAATGAAAACGTCACGCCGCATGCAGTAAGCCCGCCCACTTTTCACTGCAAACTAAACGCGTTGAAAGTGAATTGTAACTGTCTATTTCAAACTTTTGCGTTTCTAATATTACGTAAAAAACCCTCAATAGATCAGTATGATTCATACATCGTTAAATATAAATATTGTTACGTATATAAACTCATTATTCGTCAACGATGCGATCGCATATGGGAAAACCCTATCAATTTAGTTAGACAAGTACAGAGAGATTATCTCTGGCCCTCTACGCCTTTGATGTGTCCACGCCGCCGATGTTTGTCTCAAAGCTGGATTTAATTGCTACCTCGTTATTTTTGGATTATTTACAGTGCGAAACCAATGTGTGTAACTAGGGTTGGCACGACATTTATATTCAATGCCAAATGTAGGTTTTTTTTATTAAATATGAATGGTACTCTGTATTAAATGTTCTCTGACGCGTGTGAAGTCTGCCAACCCGCACTTGGGCAACGTGGCAGTCTATGGCCTTAACCCTCCCATTCTAGAGGAGACCCATGTTCCAGCAATGGAACGATAAAAGGGTCGAAAAAAAAAATTACAGGTACATGCAAACTAGTACTAGTAATCGCTTGGTTGTGTTTAAGTAAAAAAAGGACTATTATTTCTTGTGATTAAACTTAGATTCATAACTTCATACTACATAAGCTATAACTCATAACATAGAACTTATACATAGAAAAAATACAAACGTGTACTTACGTTGTAGCATTTATTTTTACTTACATACAAATAATCTTACAAAATCAGGATAATATGAAGGATTTACATTGACTACGATCCTGACTAATTGACAACGACATTTTTTCTTATTTTTATAATTTATGAATGATTGCCAACCCTGTACAGAGCGCAACGCCGATGCATCCCTACGGGTCCGGTTCAATTTGAAACATCAAACGATTTTTCCGCATATGTAACTGTTACTTAATTGCAATTTATGTGTACAGTCTAATTGATTTGCACTTGAAATGGATTCTGTTTATTTGTTTTAAAATAAAACTGTATGATTTGGCGAACATGGTGAGAAAAGCATCCGTTTAATATTGACGTCTGTAAACATCCTTAATTCGCCCGTTACGATGCTAACTACCCTCAACACATAGTGAAGATAAAAGATAACGGTGTTAATGATCCGTACAGTCTTTATTATCTTCATATTGTTTTATCATAATAAAAGTTAAAAAGACATTATATAATGCTAATTTAAAACTATAGCTGAACAACGCTTGATAGAGCCTGCGAATTAAAATGCTTTCATGTTTATCTTACTTTCATGTTTATGTTAACTCGTTTGGAAAGTAACATAAACAAATTATTTAAAAAAAAATTATATAAAAGGTTTATAAATTGTTATTTACATATAATTGCTTTTTAAATAGGCGTCACGACGTAAATGAAATGCGTCTATTGTGATAACAATCTACCCTCTTGTAATGTACGACATAATAACTATGTCGGGGAAAAACAATCAAAGTTACTGGAAGGTTATTTACGCAACAGCGAAGATTAAGAATGACGCACAGTAAAACCAATGACGATTTTATTAGTACTTTCTATTAATCATAGACAAAAATAAATTTTAAATATATAATGTATATTTCGTAGTACATTAACAGATATATGTACGTAGCATAGCATGTAAAGTAAAGCATACTTGTATGCATGTAAATAAAAGTGATATGTGCAATTAACTATTTTATAAAAGGACATAATCCTTCCTATTACACATACGAGTACACCGGCACAGTTATATCGCCTACCAAATTTTGTTGAGAAGCATATCTTTTATATAGTATCATTTAGACGTCATATACGCATATCTTCAGGAAACCATATATTTGTAGAATAATGACACACAATCCTAATCCCACATAAAACAAAGTCCCAATTAAAATTTATAATCCATTTTAACAAAAGTTACAACATAATCTCGGCTTCGGTTCACTTTGTATTTGAGCGCTTCTGTGTCAAATGTATGTTTTATACTTCGTTTGCCAGCAAACCCCGAATATTTTGATATAAATAGATCACTTGTAACGTATCACCCGAATATTGTATTTATCAATAAGTTTAACCAAACAAAAGTAACTTTAAAGTGTGTTTTTACTTATATACATACGTAAAATAAAATAATGGATAAACTTTATCAAAACTTTGCTGTAGTTCACATTATGTTATGTTATATAGTCTGTATACTAACTTAAAGTAGGCCAATAGCCAATAGGCTAGGCTCACTTATTATACGTCCTCATATACATATGCAATGTGACAATAGGCAATGGACAATTGCATAGGCTCACCCCTTAATCCCTTGTGGGAATTAAGCGTTATTGGTGAAACGTGGAAGTGAGCCACTCTCCTCTGCCTACATCTACAAGGATTACAAGTGTGATCTTACGTTTTATTTATACATACTTCCTAATGAATGTTGAATTTTAATTAGAATTCGTTAAAACTTTTACAGTACAAAAGTAACTGGTGAAACGTGGGAGCGTTCTACATTCCTCTGCCTACCTCTTCGGGGATTACAGGCGTGATGTTACTTTTTTTATTCTTTTTTTCTTTTACAGTTCAAACACAAAATGGTTTTCAGTTTGTCCAACATCGTTGTACATATTGCAATGTCGACGCCCACTTGCACACTATTATACAAAACACTATAATGGGCTGTTGTTGTTAAATTATTTTTATATCGTCACGTCCATTACCTGACGGGGTAGGCAGAGAGTACCGACTGCCAAACACCTCTCTCTAATCTCAGAAACCTGACGTACGTCAACATTCATTACTCACTTCCTGCTCCTATATATAAATATACCTAACATAACATCATGCCTGTCATCCCCGAAGAGGAATGTAGAACACTCCCACGTTTTACCAGTTACGTTTACGTCCCACTACGGAATAGGTGGTGAGCATATTGCCATACACCGGGCTCATACCCAAACTCCGAGCCACTACTAGAAAATCTAAATTAGAAAATTTAGTAGCGCTCGACCCGGGAATTGAACACAGGACCTCCCGTTCGGCATTCGCACTTGCAACTAACTCGACCAACGAGGCAGTTATACAACCTATTTATATATAATCAAACATTTATGGAAAAAATCAGGCACAGCTCAATATAAACCAGTTACAATGTAGAAGTGTACCCCATATTCGAGTTTTGAGTTAATTCCAGCACACTGCCTGCCATTTTTCGCGTCTCTAATCTCGTTATAAAAGCAAATCCAATGAAGGCGTGACACGGGTACCCTGTTCCAGATACACATCCTTATATATTATTTAGTGGTCGGGACCCATTTGCAGGCCCTCTGCTATGCGCGATGCAGGGCACGTCGCTTTTGGTACGATGACGCCACTTCAACAAACTTATAATTTAAAAAAGATTTAGTAACAATCAACTAGTAATACATAAAAGTGATATTTACCAAGTCTCACCTATCTTGATCAAATAGGCCGGATATTGGCTGATGGGGAGCCAGAAGTCTCCGAAACCGGCGTGCATACATGAAGAGAGTGATGAATGTGGACGAAGCACGACAGGTGTGTAAGAATAGAGATATTTGACACTCTGTGCTTTCTGCCTACCCCGCAAGGGACCTGGCGTGAAGATATGTATGTATGTACTTATTGCAATAAAAATATGTGTTATTTATCAAGTTATTTTATACAATATAGTATTATTCCTTAGCCAATTAAATACATTACGTACGTTATACATTTCATGTAGATCAAAACTGCCCTTAATAGCATTTCATTAAAATGAATATTTGGGAAAATATCAGACATTTAAAAAGCGGAAGCACACGGCTGGCCCGCCGTATGTAAAGCCTAAATTAAGTTCAGTTAAATGGTAACACGTATTCATTAACTGTTAGGCGGTACGAAGTTCGCCGGGTCAGCTAATATATTGCAATAAATCCATCATCATCCTTTCTATTGTTGCGTTGTTGTACTTTGTCTCCACTCAGAATGTGACGGAGTAGTTTGTGCCATAAAATAGCTAACAGGCCATTTCTCCATGAGCTCCCACCGACTGCACCGAGGTTGCGGCGGAGACATTTATGAAGAAAGACCTCGTATAGTATGAAACTAGTCGGGCCATCCCGAAAAACATACACGAGTTAATCTGGTAAATATATAATCATTAACGTAAGCACTCACAACACATTTAATAACAGTAAAATAACTAGTTGTTGGATATTGTTTTGTCTACATCAAATAACTAAAAAAATCTATATAAATCGGGAAAGAAAGGTGTTGTAACTGTTGAGAAATTTTCACTTCGTGTTTACAGTGCTCAACAGCTTACCACATTCGAAATTACGAATAACGTGTTGTAATGTACAGCTACCCATGATGACGTATTCCACGTGTATTTTAGCTTCTACTTATTAGTCTCCAGAGGCATTACATTTTCGCCTACCATTACTATCAGAAGTAGGAGTACAATGATACAGAAGTACGAGAACTGTTCGAGGATTACTGGCGTTATGTTACGTTAACTATTTACTATAGTCACAATACACACGAATCCGTGACTTTGGATTATTATTCATCAATTTCCGGCTCTGATAATACATTATTAATTAATAAGGAAACAAGTGAACACCCGTGCTTTAATTCCACAAAAAAATATTATCTAACTTCAGTTAATCTGAATCACGACTTTGAGATCGCTGAATGTAGCGTAGCGTAGCGTAGTGTATGACTTGTATGAGTGAAGTTACAGAATTTAAGCCTAATATACTGCAGCGAGGGCAGAAGTGAGTCATACCGGCGTATACCAGTACCGTAGTCCGTAACACGTTTGTAATACGCACCGCTGATGTTCACAATGTACTGCCAACATAACCATAACCGAATATACGGTATAAATATACCTATTACAAACCCACTTATTCATATCTATAACGTTATTTTTCTCATTATTTCTTAATGATATACATACATTTCAATGACTTACAATTCAACAATATAATCTTTACACCCACTTTAATAAGTTTCAATGTAATGTCAATACTCACATTTTATTACTGCACTACGTTAATGTGGTAGAGTCTTGCTGTGGTAAGGCTTATTGATGTACTAGACGTCTGTATTCTAGCAATAAATGTACACTTTATATCAGCGTGTCTACTTACAATATAGTTTTGTCAGGATGAGAATTAAAAAAAGATATATTTAGTATCGTGTATTCACTTGAATCAAAAAGAAAAGTTCGATTTAATACAGAGAGCGTAAAAAACATGACCTACTTTTCCAATGATTAAGTGGAAATAAACCCTCCGTTTTTATATTTTTAACGCCGAAGTGTCGTTCTTGTTTTGTACAAGGGAAATTTTGGCATTAAATTAACATAACCCTCTTCGTTCCTTTGACCATTTATTTTCTTTTTGTTTAATGCGTCCTTTAAAAATTGAGTCACGCAATATGGCGCACGTACACGTACCATACTAAACGTGTTCATTACTCGCATTTAAATAAGTAATTAATAATTATTATTATTATAACGAAATAATTGTTTTTTTGTTCATTTTAAACCTCTGCTTGTATCATGTCGTCATGATATACGAATATCATTGGTGTCTTAAATGCGAAAAGAGACTAAGATAATCCTAATATTTGGATATACTTACATTAAGGCGGTTTTAACACGCTGCTACAATCGCGAAGTGACCACACTACAAACACGATAAAGTGAAGCTGCTCTGTATGGTGATCGCATCATAACATTAGCAAAACCAATACACTGTAACAGATAAGCAGTCCAATACATACGACCAGGCGAACCACGCAGATATGTTCACATCATGTTTCACGTAACACGTAACATCACGCGTGTAATCGCCGAAGAGGTAGGCAGAGGAGTGCAGTACACTCACATGTGTCACCACTTACGTGTACGTCCCAGTATGGAATAGGTGGCGAGCCTTTTGCAATACACCGTGCAGATTTCCAGACTCCGATCCAAAACTAGAAAATCTAAATTAGAAGAGTCCAGTAGTGCCGAACCCAAGATTTGAACCCAGGACCTCCCGATCAGCAGTCGCGCTTGCAACCAACACAACCAACGTGGCAGTTAGTTTCACGCGTTTTTAATACCTATAAATAATGCATTTCTCACAAAAAATTCTTTATTATGAAACGTTTCCTGAGTAACTATGTTAAATAATGTTCTAGCTTAGATGTACCAACATTTTTACATGGATAGTCCTCTAATCAGGGAATCAGCCGTATCAGGACTATCCTAAAAATATATGAGTCAAGGAGATATATAATATATACTCATGTTATTTGTACGTTCAAAATGTTATCGCAGTTTAAATAGCGGGTCACAAAACGGCGACATAATATAAAGATGGTCATTTGGAACGGATCAACGCAACATCAACGCATACCGAAAACCGGAATCGCGATAAACGGACGTGGAATGTAAGGCATATAATGTACAATGTATTCCCGCAGGTATAAATTCTGATCGCATTTCTAAAAACTCAATCGTTCAACCGCCAAGATTTTTTCGAAATTTATATGCATTGAGTTGCACGTTCGACTGTCCTTCTAAACATGTATTTGTATAAGGAACACGATGTCTTCGTTCAGTGGCTGAAAGTAAAATTTTGTAATAAATGATGTCCCTCATCATAGGTTTTGCCCTCGAGAAGCCATTACCATCTATGTACATTCTCAAGGCCATCAATGCAACGGAACATAGGACGTCCCATTAATATTAATTCACCAAAATTGTAGAATTTATTATACCGTATATTAAATGCGTGATTTATTGTGCCGTTAGGGAATGGAAAGATGAATATAAAAAGATTACTGTATTCCACTTAAAAAGTTTTTGCATGCAACAATTGACGCACAAACCACAACATACATTATAATAAATTAACCGAAGAATTTTAAAACGCAAGCCATATATTACAGTTTTACCGAAATTCTCTCATTACGCATTTACAATTCAAACATGAATATTTTTTTTATTAAAATGGAACAGCCCAAGACTTAATCTATTTCATCTTCGAAATTTACCCACTGTAGTAAGTCACACTACCGAAAAGGAGTATTGATTCGATTGAGCCCATAGCCACGAGCGCTCCCTGCACCGCGGAACGGCGCGTACTAAAACAGGAACACCGCCTTTAAATTTATTAACGAGAATTCGCTCAAAGCTTCTGTCATATAACGAATTGCTATTTTTACAAACAAACAAAAAATTTTACAATCTGTGGATTAATGTAGGTGCCCGCCGCACTAATGGTTAACATTCCCTGTTTAAATTTTCTTCATACGATTATTAATGAAAGACAAGTGTCATAATAATTTTAAAATCACAACTTTTCAGTCAGTCTTATTCATCCTGATCCATTTATAAGCGACTCAACTGACAGCAGAGTAGTCCTCGTAATATCGATCTGCTGTCTGGGACTGCGTAACGAGCGGCACGTCCGAAACTGGGAACTTATACATATTACGATATTTTTCGTACACTCCAGTGCATCTAAATGGCGCCTAATCGCAAGTGTAATAAACGATACATACTATATTACTCGTATCATCTCAATAATAAACAATATTTTCAAACATGTATGGCTGGACGTGCCGCGTTGGTCGTGTTGGTTGCAGCGGCGATTGCCGCTCGAGATTCCGGGTCGGACACTGTTTGATTTTTCTAACTTAGATTTTCTAGTTGTGGCTCAGAGTCTGCATATGTGCCCGGTGTATGGAAATAGGCTCGCTGCTTATACCATCGCCTATTGCACCATACTGGGCATGCGTATCGGAGATCGCAGAGCGCAGCTTCTCGTATCGCCTACGCTGCTGCCCATAGGCATAAAGGGCTAAAGGGCACTTAGTTATGCCTAGAAAGCTCAAGCCATACTGCGATGTGCCAACGCCGTGTTTAGTCACCTCTTACGACACCCTGTATCCCAGCGTGAGCTCGTGGAATATATTCTTACTCCACCGAGGCATGGATAATTCCATTATATTCCAGACCTATTCCGTAGTGGTACATAAATGTAACTATTGAAACTCTTCAGAAATTACAGGTGTGATGTTACAAGTATGTTTATGTAGGTTTGTGTTTATGCAAATGACACTTTCTCCTTTAAACTCCACTTATTGTTGAAAAATTAGTATAACTTGTAGGTACTCATAAATTTTATCACTTTAGTTATCATTATACAATAATTGAATTTATAATTTTCCATTATGTGTGTAGATATTCATAGTAGTGTAATAATAAAAATGGAAATATAATAAGTACTAACTGTGACATGTGATCACATAAAAATCTGATATGAAATGTTATTACCACAGCATACAAAATTTAAATTTGGGTTATTTTTCTCCAGTATCATTCAGAATCTCACCTTATCAATAAAAGTATCACAATATTTGCAACATTTGTCAAATCAAAGTTTCAACTATTAGTTTATTAAATATTTTATTTTTAACTAAAATTTTCAACACATTAAATCTCAGTAAATACTACTAATTTGGCTACAGTAAAAGTATTTCCATTTGTTGATATATCACAGTATGAGGAGAAGTGGGTGAACAATATAGTTGCAGCTAACTAAACATCTTGTAAATTATTAATATAGATTTGACACAATCACACATTCCATCAGCTAATTCCAAACTAAGCAGACTCAGTGCAATGGTAACTAGACAGAGAATAAATTGGACATTTGCATTATTTTGTAAATACATACTTGTATAGGCAACTTATATATCCCTGTGTTGCAATAATTAAATCACATGCTGAGTGTGGGGATTTTGGGAAAAAACCACTCAGTGAAGGTAATATGTTCAGCAGTGGACTTAGCCAGGTTGAAGATGATCATGGTGATGATATGGACAACTTTATAACAACACAAAAAAAAAAAAATTTGTATTCATCACACATATTAATTGTTGATGGTAATCAACCCCATCACCTCCAGATTGACAACCTGGATCACAAAGCACTGGACCATTGGACCAACAGACAGTTCCACCATCATTATCAATCTCACCAACCTATTGCAATCCACTGCTGGACAGCGGCCTACGCTGAGGGGTTATAATCATGATGCAACAAAGGAATTAAATCATTATTATGTACAGCTACCTGTATATATACCTTATTTAGTTTCCAGTTACAACACAAGAATCTGTATCTGTCATGTGTGAGGCCATGGTGGTAAATCTTTAACCTGTATTAGATTAACTATGAGATAAACCCCATACAATTTACAGTTTTATACACTCTGAGAATACTAGTTAGTTTTACATTATTTATTTTATTGAAGCTTAGAGAAAAACATTAGAGACATTTTTATTTTGAGGACATTTAATTATTGTATTTACAGTTAAGGTTTAATAATAATGATGAGAAATACTTAATGGGAAATTGCAATTTGCAATCATATTCATTATTCTTTTTTTATGTTAATAGTCTAAAAATTGGTTTAAAATCAATAAGAATTCATTTCAATTATTGCACGAATCAAATATGAAACTGTAAGTATACCAACAATTGTATTGAAAAAGAAGGTAAAAGTGAAAAAAATATGTGAGTTTAAATAGATATTAAGTCTGCATATGATAGGAATAGTTCATATAAGGAGAATATTTAAATTCATATAAGAAAGTACGTTTCATGATGCAGAATTAATATTTACTAATATTATGTTTCTGAATACATACATAAGCATACCTTCGACATTCTCAACAATTACACACTCCCGTCCATTGTATTAGAACATAAATACGTTTCTCGCTGCCACGCACGGTTAAAGTAAATATTTACTTACTTGAACTTATTTTTAATCCACAAAAGCAGCTAGATAATCCTTACACGCATTTCACTACACAAAACATAATGCCACAAATACTTGTCATTATACACAGGTAAGTTAAAGTTTTACGTCAAACATAATAAAGCTTTTCACACATAATTATTAAACTAAAAACAAATTAATACAGCGATATCCATAGCAGATATTCACTAAAATCTGGATTTTCGAAATTACTATGATTTGACAGATGTCGCGATCCGTAGGCGTATCCAAACGTACTCAATATTGACACGCTAGGAGTAAACTAAGCAGCTTAAGTAGAAAAATGCCGCAAGTGACAAGAACAGAAGAACATAGCTAGCTGACAACATCCGACTGATTTATAACGATAGTACAGTTCTACCATCCCTCACGTGGATACACTGCTTTTCTACTTAGTTGCTTATAAATTTACTTGATTACCTTAGCTTAGTTTGGTATACGGATGCGTTCGAAATTTAAAACATTGGTTTTTTAATAATTATAATTGATTAACTTGAAATAATACTTAATTACCAAATATAGTCTATTATTATTTGTAAATACGAGAAATTCTTTACACTGTAATCGAACTTGAACGCAGTTTTAAAAATACTTATTTTCTATCAGTATAATCTGCCATCTAGCGTCGAATAGTAGTACTAGCACGAGTTAGTTTTATAGTTACACACAAGATGCCACTGTCTCTTACTACATAAATATTTATAATCAAAATACTATTGTCTTTTAATTACCACAAAATTAATACCTATAAGGGTATTACCAATGTATGCTCATGCTTAGTAGTTCAAACAAAATATTTGAATGAATCCACAAATAAAGTACATATATGACTGCAGAGCAGTGGTTTTAAGTCCTGAAATAAAATTTTTTTGGCGCTCATTGAGGATAGATCAAATCTTTTTTCGAACTACATACTTTATTAATCCTTTCATGCTATTTCCGCTTTTGTCAGCATTTAATTTTAAGGTTACTTCAAGTATTTTCTTGAATACGAGGTGCAAAAGATACGTAGATATTGAGATACAAATTAACGTAACAAACGTAACATCACGCCTCTCATTCCCGAAGATAATGGATCCCGTAGGGCAGAGGAATGTAGAACACTCCCGCGTTTCACC
>DWDV01001933.1:0-12317 GCA_018245615.1 Mimoniades ocyalus | reverse complement strand
GTACGTACTGCATTTTCTTTCTATAAATCTTTCTTTGTTTTATTTCAGGAAATTCCGAATGTTATTGATACGCCCAACACATAATAAAAGATATTTAACTCCTATTACACGTATGTACTATCCGATCATACTATATATGTATTTACGTATTTGTTAGTAGATGCACATCTATGGAGTTCCTAACGCCGCTTCTTCTCCATAGCGAGGCATTTTTTGGGTCATTGTAGTTTCATTTTGACGTGCAAAAATTGTTCTCAGAAACCAATTTTGAATTAATATAATTTAAATTTGAATATAGAATTGGTAATTAGGAACAATGTTTTTCCTATAATTGGGATTTATTTACTCTATTTTACGTCAGTAACCTTTTTTATTATTTCATTATTCCAAATTAAGCAATTACCACTCTCCAATTTTTAAGTCTCATGTAAAAACTAATGACCTTTTGAAATACGTTAAGCGTACAATAAAGAAACTTAACAATAAGTTTTAGAATTTTAATTGTGTTTTTAAAACAATAATGTCAACTCGACTTTCCTTTTCGTTGTAACTATCACAAATAAAATTTTATGTTTATAGTTAATTATATTTATAATATGTATACATTTGTGTCCATCTTCCTAAGTAACCAAGTGGTTATATATTTTTTTGTTTTATGCAAATATCTTTTTGACCTTAACAACTCCTTTTTTTTTACTTACATCAATTCGTATTTATCACATTTTTATATAACTTCTCAACGTGTGACCCTAACGCGGTTTCCGAACGCTCGTGACACGAAGACTCGCGCCCCCACGACGCCATTTTTTCTCAAAACGTAACGCGCCCGCGCACCTGTCTTTCAAGAAATAATAATCATACAGACATCTTATATTTAAAAGCTTTCATATATATTTTATACATAACTATAATTTATCTTTGTACAAAATATTATATTTAGTGACCACAGCAGCTTGTATATAAGGCAAACGGTTATGCAATTTAAAATGAAAAGCGGATTTAAATATGTGTACGGTCATAATGGAAAACCTAAACTTCGCGAAGTAGGACGATAATAAAACGTAAATTACCTTAATATTGTTTGCAAGTTTTTGTGATTCTTTGAATGGAACTTTTACGTATATGTAGGTAAGTAGATAGGTAGACAAGTATGGAATGTTTCAGAGTCAAATAGTTTTTATTAATAACAAATACGAAAAATACTATTATTTCTATGAAATTACTGTGAATATGTAACATCACACCTGTAATTCCACAAGATGTAACCAGAGGAGTGTAGAAGGTACACTGCACCGTTTCAGCAATTACGTTTACGTCCCATCATGCAATAGTGAGCCTATTGCTGTACACCGGGCACAAATCCAGACTTTGAACCACTACTAGGAGTTTCAAATTAAGAAAATCTAATAGAACCTGATCCGGAATCGAACCCAGTACTTCCCGATCAACGATAAAATAGTCCCAGAAACTGGCGTGCATGAATGAATGCCCATATTTCCTACGCTGAGCATTTGGTTTGTAGATCGTAGAATACACCTTCTGGCACCGCCTACGCTGCTCCCCATAGGCGCCCATACCGCGATCTGCCAGCGACGGGTTTAGTCGCCTCTTACGACACCCTGTACCCCGGCACGGGGTCGGGGAATGTATTCTTACTCCGCCTTCGCACGGACGAATAATACTTAAAATAGTCAATTAGTCGATCGCGTCTTGTGCAGTTCCCTCTAAAATAGTCATAGTTGAGTAATACATGTAAATATATCTGCAATTGGAGAAGTAAAATAATTTAATAACGTTGCCGTGTCTACAACATTCTTAGTGCGCTGCGCACGCGCTTACACGAGCCCTTTTTACGAGACAGTTGGAACTTCTGCGCCCGTCGTTCAACCGCACTCACGGATTATTTAATATCGATAGTAACTTTTTATTACACAAGAGAGAGAGCCGCAAAAAAAAACACAAGTACCTATAAAAATAAGATAAATAATTACTACAGTGTTTTTAATTGAGCTTGCTTTATTTTGAAATTGGCAGCATGATATCTCGCCTGTATTTTCCTGAAGGGGTAGGCAGGGGGTTGTTATACGCTCATGTTACACCTGCTATGTTGTACGTCGTATGGAATAGGAGTTGTGCATATTTCTAGACCTCGGACACAAATGTAGACTCGTACCTTTGAGTCGGATCTTCATCGTACTACTAGGATCTTCATAAGTAATGCTTCATTATTGGTAGCAGGATGTCTCCTCCCTGGAGACAGCCTGCAATTCTCCTTCTTCTTCCTCCATTCTCCATAGAGAGCTTGCCAATCCTTGGAGCTGAAACCAATGTAAGTCCAAAGATTGGTAGTTGAAGTGGTTATTCACTGATTACACAACGGATGGCTATTGGGACGGACGGCTTCTGGAGTGGCCACCAAGAACACAGACGTTACTGTGATGTGCCCTCCGGTCTATTAAACCGATATATTTGGGAAACAAGTGGATGGAATCAGTGGAGGGTCAGGTGTTGTGGGACTCCTTACAAGAGGTATATGTCCAGCAGTGGAATAATAGAGGATGATTATAATGATGATGTAACATCTTTCAATAGTTCACTTCGTCTATACGTAGGGGATAATATCTAATCAACATGTAGAAGCGGATAAACATTATTACGACAGAATTGGCAGGCCTAACGTATTGTATGTAAGTACGTGACATCACGTCTGTAATCCCCGAAGAGGTAGACAGAGGAGTGTAGGACACTCCCGCGTTTCACCAGTTACGTTTACGTTCCACTACAGAATATATGGTGAGCCCATTGCCATACACATATCCAACCTCCAAACGACTACTAGGAAAGCTAAGCAACAAAAATCAATAAAGCCCGACCCACGACATGAGCCCAGGACCTCTCGATCGGCAATCGCGCTAGCAACCAACATTGAGACAGTCAGTATATAAGTATATTAAAATTTAATTAAACACTAAACAAGTCATAAACAATGGTGAAGTAAGTATGTCGTGTCCATAAATCTCGGTAGAATATCACGACACAGATTAGTTATACAAAAATATGACCAATGACTTGAATAAATGGACAAATATATAAACAGGAACTGAATTAATTAACGATAAAAATCTCGTAAGTAAAGTGTCGAGTTACTTTCGCGTGTTGGCCGGAATTGATAGAGAACAAAAATAGTTTTAAACAATACCTAATGTACAAAACAAAACAGTATTAAATTATTAATCCTGCTAACGACGTTTGTTCCTTGACAGTATCAGTTCTCTCGTCTAATAAGTGTCCATCTATCATAATAAATTACTAATTATCATGTACCTAACTCTTATCAAAAGAAATATTAATTTTATTCATAAGTCGTTTAATTCAGTACCCTCAAAAAAAATCTTTCTTGGTCATTAATTATATTAATGTCTTACGTTGTAATTGTAACATAACCTAGAATGAATCGAGTTGCAAACAATACACAACCTTGACCTCTCGACATCGAGTCATGGGAGATCAGATACCCTAAGTGGATCATCCAATGATATACCGCGTTAAAGTATATACAAATTATCTTCAAATAAAATGAATGTAAATTTGACTATGACTGAACTGGCAGCTTTCATTTTATTGGCCGGATCATTAAAAAAAAAGTCACGTTCAAAAACCGAAGTTCAAAGCTCAGATAAAATTATCTCAGCTACGTCTTGAAGCGAAACAATCCTGCGGACGTGTTGAAAAAGAGAGCGTATATGAGGAAAGTTGCCGGTGTGAAAGAGATCGGCGCATCTCGCCAGCAATCCAAAGCGGCAACGTCGCGTCCACCAATCGCCAAGCGTTCGAAGCTTCTTGTTTTGTTTTTGGTTTTAAATTTGTTTTTTTTATGCGCTTTTTTGAATAATATGGATAGTTCCTTTTAATTTTACTTAAAAATATTTTATTTATAGCTATGTTTGTAATTACAACAGGTTTTCTTATTATTATTATTATGACCATTTGCGTAATTGTCAATAACAGGTTTATGTTATTGTAATATGAAACAGCTGGTATACAAAAAAAATTAATTATGATCTGATAATTTTCAGTCAATATTTTGAAGTAATTTGGTAAGAAGAATTTTTTTATGGTTACACTACTAGTTAGCCATTTCGTTAATGACACATGGGGAAAACTACTATTTTTAAATCTTCAAAAATGGTGAATATCAAAATATATATGATACGTAAATAATTAAACGATATCATAAAATTGTATTAATGTTTTTTTTTACATTGCCCGTCCCGATTTAAAAATATAAAGAAAATTTCAAAGATTGATGATCCTGTGGGATAAGTAGGGCTCGCGTGGACAACAACAATTAAGACCATTTAGTAGGAAAATGTAAATTATTATATTTATAATACAATCTAGAACTAGAATATTGCGTGTGAAATAATAACAGTGCGAAGGAGTATATTTTATTGTTTGTTTATAATTAGACAGATTATTCTGAATGAAAGTTACGAGACACATAATATACTCTAAATTCTATTAAATATACAATGTACTACACATAACTGAAAATATTCACATTTTTCATGAGAATATTTCTAAAAATAATTACTATCAAAATAAATCTCCCTATTAAGCAAATTGTAAATAATAAGTCTGTACCGCAAAGTACAAGTATGAAATTAGTTAGTTAGTTGCATCCCTTTTAAAAGGTTGGCGTAGACAAATCTGCGGATACCTGAACCGCTTATACTATAGTCCTCGTAAGTATGAAAAGATCTATGGTCTGTAGGTACTTGATGTCTATGGTCCTAGAAACCCCCACTACCAAGAGTGTAACCAATAATTTAAAAAAATATATTTTTAATAAGCAGTGACAAAGTATTGTTAGTAATTGTATTTTCATCGTAACAAAGGAGTGTAAAAATGTAGAATATTTAAAATACAATTATATGTTTTTTTTATATTTCTAATAGGTATTTAGGTTACTTTTTTCTAATGTTGGGAAAGATGTGAATATTTAAGGCTTTTATTCTTAGGATTTACACATTGGTCACGCGTAGAAACTAGTGTTAATAAAGAGCGCGGTATATTGCGTGACGTGCGTACCCCATACAGACAAAATGTCTACGTTACGTTCAGAAATAATGGTATTTATTAAAATGTAGGTTAACTGACTGCGTAATGTTTGGAGTGAATTTTTTTTATATGGCAATCGTTTATTTTTTTATGGCAACATGCTGAATTTAATGAATAATGTATGGCGTGGGACGTTTCGCGGCGTAAATTGAAAACTGTGTATTTTAAAACACTTGGTGAAGTGCGAATCGTATTTTATCACAGTGTTCCAGTGGTCGTTTCTTCTCTTGGTTAGATAAGTAAGAAAATGCTATGTAAGGAAATAAAACTATGCTATTTTATCCTATAATTATATCTTTCAGTCTACACTGATTACCATGTCTTCTTTTGGTACACAGATTTTCTTTCTTAATTTAGCGGAAAATAGTTTTATAACTATTCATAATATATATATAACAGAATACATGAAAATAAATGGGAAAACTATTGGTTCTCAGTATTTAATAGACACGTCCTTTATGTATAGCCAAAAGCTGCATTTTAATTAATTTTTTTAGTTCCTTCCTACGTAATGCGGAAATGCTTTGAATTTACCATCTTCTTTCTGTCGTATTTGTCATTTGCTAGAAGGAAAAAACACAAAATACTATAAAACATATTTCTATAGACCTAATTAAAAAGTATGTCTGTTCCTTAAATTCAGTGAATTACTTAGAATATACAGACTGAAATATTTATGATTATATAAGTATTTGCTTCACATATCACGTTTCTCCAACATGAGCGCGGAACACCAAATGTCCCGCTGCTCATATAAATTGTATGCTGTATTTTTCTCCTTTGTTTCGATAAAAGGTCTTCGAAATGTAATGAATATTAGCTTATATTGTCATTGAGTGGAAAAAATAGGGTTGTCAAAATTGTTCCTGTAATGTAATAGGGTTGCCACAAGATTTAATAATACCTTTTGCATACAGATGTTCAGCTCTCACTGCCATTTGCGATAACTTTCTCTTACTTTTAACTCACCTCGATAAGATAAAAGTTAATATAAATATAAAAATTAATATAAATATTCCCAGAAATTTCTCTATCACTATACGTGTATCTGTGAAAAAGGATACATCTTATATTTCGGTAAGGCTTAGTTATATGCTGTTCAAAACTATGAACGAAATGAAAATAATATGGATAATTAGTTGTACATAGTTCCCGATAAATCGGGTTTAAAATATGGGTTGCAAACATACGTCAGCAGTTGCTGAAAAAATTTAGTATCAATTTACTGATGATAAAATAAAAATGTTGAATCGAATTTTAATTTAATTTCTGACCTCTGCTGTTGTACAAATGTCAAAATACGATATGGAAGCCAAACAACCAGCCCCTCATGTTAAGCGTCTGTAATACAGTTCTAAAGCTTCAATTGCCTCATTATATATTGTTTCTTATATATTGATATGGTGTTAATTTCATAATATATAAATCCTTGACGAAGTTTAACGAATATCCAAAACACGCTGAACAAGGTCAGTGTCGTAACTTCAAAGTACCCAAACTACTGATCTATATAAATGGATAACTGATACCTATTGAAAAACATTAAAATATGAAATACCACCGTACGTACTTAGTGTCACGACTAAGGAAATAATTAAATAAGTGATATTGCGCCGACGCTAGTTGTACAATTTATACATAACTATGATGGACACGTATGAGTCCGTTTGAATTCTTTCCTCAGTAAATAAAGGCGCTGGTAGCTTTTCAAATGGGTTTAAATGACGAACTATCCATGTATAGAAATCAGTGGTCCAAACGTATTTACAGATTTTCTACATAGTCTACAGCCACATTATTAAACACACGCATATATACAAATATGGAATGTTGACAAGTTTGCTATAACAGTAGCCCGTCATGCAGTGTTCTATATTTATCGCATACACGAGCAATGGTAATAAAGAAAACTATGTTTGAGATACGATTTGTTAACATAACAATGACAATAATCACATAATAAAAGAAATATGACCATAACGGTCAGTCATGTAGAACTCAAGACCAGCCCTCTATAACTTCGATGTTCCAGAATATTCTCAATAAGATTTAATACTGAAATCTGAAATTATATCCGGCGTTTTAAGGTACCTGTCTAAGCACTGACACGCACTGAAAAGAATCACGAGTACCTACATGTTACTGTAACATTAAGAGTTTTAGAACAATTCTCATCTCAAAATGAGAAACTTCCAGGCCATAGTCTCAAACACTGGCCATGAAGAAATTTAAAAACTTCACACGTAACATGTAAATAATAAATATATTGGTACAGTTAGTATGTGTGTACACCATGTAGGTATTGTAGCCACACGTTGTTGGCTGCAGGTGGGTGAATAGTAATCGCTAGTTACTTAAGCTGATATCAGCGTTGTCTCCGACACACTCCATTTCAGACCTTATCGTTACAAAACTGAACGTGGTAAGTACTTATACATATACACTTTTGTAAAAATAATAAACAACGCTATTTTCCCGCCTCGCTTGCAATTGCAATGCGTTTTTAAATGTCGTTCGTGTTTTTTGTATTTTTATGTACCGTTGATATGTAAGAACATTACAATGATTATAATTATGTGAGCGAACAAAAATAGTGTTATTAAACAATAAATAGTAAAACGATAGATGTTTTGCATTCGATTATCTCTGCCAAGCCCGTATAAATCATAACGATGTAATAATAAATATTGGAATTCTAAATATCTATTAATTAAATTTTATATCGTATGATTCATTAACAAAAATTCTGTTATGTATCACAGTGAACAGCAGATGCACTGATGTCGCTCAGGTATTTAAAATGCCGTAAAATCAAATCGTCTTCATTTTTCTTTAGGTTTTTGAAAAACGCCACCCTTGCCTTACACAATACCTATCCTTTAATTTTCTTTAAGGTTGCTTAGATGGTTTGGTCATATAGAAAGAATGAATGACAGTAAACACATGTTACAAGAAGGGCGAGTTAAGTTCCTCCAACACATCAGTAAGTATTACGACGTATTAATGTAGGGGAAGAAATGTCCGCCAATTATGTATTAAGTGGAAATCTTTAATCTCTGTCTATTTCAAGCGTAGTTTGTATTTACGTTATTGTTCCTTTATCATCTTTATTCAAATATTTTCTATTGACATTGAAGATAGCTGTTGTGATCAGTACGGAGAGAACTTCGGTTTAATCCCGAACTAGATCCTAGTAGGCACCTAGAGCTATGACTAACACTAGTCTACTATGATCATAATTACAACGTCAGTATTGGTTTTAGTTTTTTTATTCATTAGTAATATTATTAGGTTTTTTGTAACCCTCTGTGGGTGAAAACACGAATTCTTTCAAATTAGTTTTAAGAAAAATACAGCTGCATAAAAATCCCTACACACCATTTTTTTTACGTAACATCACGCCTATAATCCCTGAGGAGATGGGCAGAGAAGTGTAGTACACTCCCATGTATCACCAGTTACGTTTACGTCTCACTATGGAATAGGTGGTGAGTCTATTGCCAAAATTCATTGGTTTTACTTGTACAAATAGACATAAAACAAAGAGGAGATCAAAATTTCAAAATTTAAATTTAGAACCTGTCTTTGTATCTACCTGCCAGGTTCCGTAAATTATATTTTTTTCTGAAACGCCACCACACAAAGGAACGATAAGTGCTAACACAAAGGCTTGTTGCATCTTAGGTCTTGACGTCGGCGCGCGGCAGACCATGACCGAACATCTCGGCTCCGTGTGAGGACGATGCCATAAGACCTTAATCCAACCTACCCATGGTTATATCGAAAAATGCAGTAAAAATACCTTTAGGATGCAAGTACCTAACTCTTATGCAAGTTTATATTAATTTTAAGCCTTCATGCAAGATAGCACTTTCGTTACGTTGTCGCCGAAAAAATTTTAGGTATTACGAAAAATTCAGTTATAACTTTTGTTTTATTTACTTCGCCTGTATTAAATTAAATAAGAGGAGATTTTTATACAAAGGCACTGCTTATCTCCTAATAAAAATACTTTCAATAGAAACGAGTTCTAATCTAAGAGACAAAATTAGCATAAGATTTTGAAACATTTATTAAGTTACATGATCGTTTGTTTTAATGTGTACACATATACATGTGTATAAGTATAATTACAGTTGTAAGTATAAGTACCTACACATATATAAATTAATTATTGTGTAGCAATTGAGAACTACATAGTAAATGATTAATCAAATAATATTGTGTTGAATAACATAACATTTAATTATTTAACAAACTATTGCTTAAAATTATTACGAATACAAAATAATAAGTTCTAATTCGTGGACCACGAATTTGTTCTTTTTTCAAATATATTTTAAAACCAATGTAACCACGCGCGAAGAATTCGTTCTATTTTAAAACAAAGCAAAATGCGAACGGAGGTATTTATCTCAAGACATTTTTCTAGAAAAGTCGTTACTAATGCAAAAGGCATATGTTGTGCCGCGGGAGGCTAAGTGAACGATAACGAGAGGCTCGGACCCTCGCGCCCAGCAGACCGTGACAAACATCTTGCGACCAGCTCCTCTTATTATTACAACGTATACGACATACTGTGTCAGCCATTTCCCGAACAAAAAATATCCGAAAAATATGTTTACAAAAATAGTCTCAAAATAGCATTTGGCATTCTTAATGTATTTTTTATATGAGCAGACGGGCCACATAACGGTACGTGGGACGTCGTCTCCTTTATAATACATATTTGTAACATCAGAGTAGTGGCCAATGAGATGCCGGCGTTAAAGGAGAGTTATTTTGAAGTTTTACTTCGAACAGCTATTTTCCTATAAATTAATCTTTATTGCAAAATAATGTAAAATTTTGTACAAACGATGTCATTGACAATAGCAACATAGAAATAAAAATCGTTCAAATTTAGTTATCAAACATAAAAACGACAATTTACAAACATAACTGCAACGCTTTGTAGCCGAATGAACTAGCTGACTGCACAATGTCTCTGATACAAGTAACACTGTCTACGTATCTTTGTACAGGTGACAAATTAGTCGGTCCAAACGACAAGGACTATATGTAGTCAAGCAGGCGCGATCTTTAATTTATTCGAACGGAAATAAGCCGGTGAAGATAAAACGAACCCGTTGGCAACATCGACTTAATGGCTGGTGTCGCTGGTTTCGCATAAGAACGAAGATGTGGGGGCCCATTACGGTTTTTTCCTCCTGTCTGAACACGCTCGCACCAGCCGAGCCCACTGGCCCATGAAGACACCGAGGGACATGTATCCTGCCTTCTCCTAATGAAATAAATTGAGCTACACGCAACAAACATTAAAACGTCGTAACTGACAGAGCAAAAAACAAGCAATTTCAATCTTTATTAAACACATAATAAGTCGAGAATTGCGTATCCATTTGAATTTATTTGAGAGGATAAATTCATAACCTTTTCCAAGTACGTGGTCAAGTCACACACATAGATGAGCGCGCGTGAGAACCTGTACCTCGCTTTTTAGATGAATAAATTACATAAGAGAAGTGTGTATGTTGTTTGTTACTCGAATGCTTCTGATTCATTTAGATATTATAATGTCTGTGTAAACTGATCGCTGAGGAAGATATTAGTAATATGAGCACACTTTGCAAAACTTTGCTATAGGAAAATAAACCTTCTTATAATGGTATTAAAACTTTCTCAGCACAATGCTGATCATTTCGCAGATGTATCTCTACCGTCTTGGAAGAATGCGTTGAAGATGTAGCCAGCAATCAGTCTTGCATTAATGCTTTCTCAACGTGTCCGGTCATGAAACTAATTGTTGCAGACAACATTTTGATTTTGCATAAATCGTTTAACATTGTCTGATACGAAAGATTGTATAATATTGTATCAGATTGTTCATTTTATTATTATTTATTTATGTATTGTATAATTGACTATTGACTGCCTCGTTGGTTAAGTGGTTGCAAGCGCAACTACTGATCGAGAGGTTCTGGGTTCAATTCCAACGCCATTTATTATTGCATTTTTTGAAATTGAAATTCCTAGTGTTGTATCGGAGTGCGGATATGTGGACAGTATATGGCAATAGGCTCACCATCTATTTTATGATGGGACGTAATTGTAACTGGTGAAACGTGGGAGTGTACTACACACCTCTGCCCTCCTATTCGGGAATTACAGGCGTGATGTTTCTGTTTAAATAAAGAATTCAACGTTTGATTATGCGAATCAGAATGACGCTGGCCGAACATACACATATGTATTAGTGATGTACCGAATATTCGCATTCGTATTCGCGAATATTCGCAAATTTTTACATATTCGCATTCGCAAACGCATTCGCGAATTTCAAAATATGACATTCGTAACGACACTAATGTGTATATTATATACGAGTAGATACCTATGGGTACGTGCATTTCAATCTGACCGAACATCTTCAGATCTGTGCTCGTTTGTATTCCGCGTGCTCGCCCGTGATCTCCGATACGCAGAATCCGTATATAATGGACAATGGTGAAATCGATGGGCTCCGTTCCCCCCTGTCAACTGTCATGTTGATGCGTTGAGCGATTTTGTTACACGTGAGACGTCTTTAACGCGTTTTTAAAACGTAACTTTCGTTCGATTCAATTTATGGTAATGATTTACATATCCGTAACTGTTAAAAAAAATGTTATTGTGCAATATAAGCAAATGGCATGCGTATGACAAAATTTGTTTTAAATCATATTAGCCAGGACGTAATTTCGATGTTTTTTTACTAATATGTACTACATCTGTCTGTCTGTCTATTAAGACATCAGATATCTGAGTTAGTTCAATACCTAAATTGTTAAATAAAGAAATTTATTTGAGATTCATTGAAAGATAGCACAAATATTTAGCATTCCATTAGTATTCAGCGGGCCGTCGTGATCTTTGGATACGCAGAATCCGTTATGGGTTTGAACAATAGCTGCCGGCCGCTAATTCTGCGATTGAGTGATACACGACGAACAAACGAACAGAACCCAACTTGTATTATATGTATGTATTATAAACATACCATCACGCCTATTTTCCAAACTGATAGACAGTAAATAAAAATTTTCGACTACTTTCTTACCAAACTACTTTCGGCCCTTCTATATTGTTACGTATAGGTACGTAGATTGGCGGTTGGTAACGATGCAATGTACTCGTAGAGGATGACGAATAAAAGA
>DWDV01001932.1:0-12319 GCA_018245615.1 Mimoniades ocyalus | reverse complement strand
ATTATAAGGTAACGAGTTCATCGCACATTCTTGGGTTTTTTGGGCACTTGAATTGAATAAATGAATCATGGAGTGTCTTTCGCCGCTTCTTCTCTATAGCGAGGCATTTTCTGAAGCGGTGGTAGTTTCATTTTGACGTACAAAAAGTGTTCTAACGAACCAATTTTGAATACCTACAATTTGAATTTGAATGGCTGCTCCTGGGAAATTCGTCTCCATTTATTCTACGTCATCAGACACCTCTCTTTTCGCACCATTGGTGACTGCTGACAGCTGTCAAGCAGTCTGAAGTGGCAACTTACTACGACACGGGTTAGTAAAGTAATATCATGCTATATCATTACGCCAGGTCTCTTATGGGGCACGCAGAGGTAACCGAGTTCATCACATACTTCTCTGATCACATCTAACTCCTCAATTGGTCAGTATTACTATTAAGGAGATATTATAGCAACATTACCCATGATGACAACCAAATTCCACTGATGACGTGTTGATAAAACTTCGTAACGTTATTTGTAATACCATCATCATCATCAGCCTATTGCAGTCCACTCCTGGACATAGGCTTCCCCTGAGGGGTTATGGGTTATTTGTAATACACGTAAAGTGAATAGGCAGCTTTATATATATAGCTTTATATCATATGTTGTATATACAACATATGATACATTTAAAGTACTAAATTTATAACATTTTTTTGTTCAGAAAAATAATATACATTTGAGTTACCTCTACGTAACTTCACGCCTGTAATCCACGAAGAGGTAGGCAGAGGATGTAGTACAGTCCCACGTTCCACCAGTTAGGTGTACGTCCCGCTGTGGACTAGATGGTGGTCCTATTGTCACACACCGGGCACAACTCCAGACCCCGAGCCAACACTACAAAATATAAATTAGAAAATTCTGAGTGTGCCCAACCCGGGATTTGAACCCAGTTACCTCATTGAAGTTACCTCGATGTGGTTTAGTATTAAAATGTCTGATGTTAAAAACATCCTCAAAGTATAACATTATGGACGTGGTAGACTAGCATGTAGAGTCCAGTAGGTAATATTATAAATGTAATATTGTCGTAAATATTCTTATGTTACACGGAGAAAAAATATTGGGATGATGACTTGAAGCAAAAATGTCAACCGTTTTATATATAAAAAAAAGTTTTTATCTTTACCACTGTTGAATACTATGAAATTAGTAATTCAGTAATAATACGTACATTTAAAAATATATATATATAAATCACAAGATGCTTGATAAACAATGATAAAGATAAAATAAAAAGTTTTCAATGAAATCAAAACAAAAGTTTCGACGTTATTTTTGCTTCAATATTCACAACGTACTCTAACAGAAATCTCTTCCAAATGACACTACACACATTATTCTTGTCATAATTAAACATTAAAAAATTTGGTATTACATTAATAATATCGTATATACACACGAACAATCGAAACACAATAAGTATGATTGGTTTCTACCTTAATTAAACAATCATATCATCAACTTTGATTACGTCAGGATTATTGTACTATGTTAATGTTTTATCTGTAACGTTTTTTTAATGTCATTTTTTTTTATCATTTACGCACGTTTTTCACGCCTGTAATCCCCGAAGAGGTAGACAGAGGAGAGGTGCAGTACATTCCCACGTTAGTTACGGTAACATTTCAGGACTCCCGGGTCATTATTAGAAAATCTAAGTTCGAAAAATCCAATACTGCTCCACTTTGAATTTGAACCCAGGATCTTGTGATTGGCAGTCGCGCTTGCAATCATCACGACCAACGCGGTAGGTTTTTCTTAACAATGCGTTATTTTAAAAAAGTAATATTTAATGCTTAAATAATTACGCGTCGTTATTTAACTTTTTCACGTTTTGGAAGACATACATATATTGGCGCGAATTATATTCATTGAACATAATGTGATCCTCACACACAACAATACAACTACAGATTATAAAAATCATACTCATTTTATTTCGACGTTCCGTTCCACACTTAAAAATTAAAGTTTGAAAAATGTCATTTACCTCGCGAACATTTCTCCATCGCGTCCCAATGCACCTTAATAACCTATGAAATGTATAATTCTTTTAAACATTTGACTTTTACAACTAAACTGAGCAATGTCTTGATAAAGGGGCTAATATCGAACAACAATATCATTCGGTCAATTAAAATACATTTTACAAACAAAAACGTACTGTCGAATGAAAAATTTCAGTGTCTATATTTCTTCTTGTTTTTTCCTGTATTTTAAAATGTCAATATGTACTTTTGCAAAATTTTTGTGGTTAACGTTGCCTTCAAAGAGACGTTGATCAGACGAGTCTGAAAAAGATTTGAATGGAATTCAAAATAAAAGATACGTTACAATGGAATAAATTAAAAAAAAATTAAAAATAAAGGTTCTCTCACAGTAAATGTGTATGAACGTACCGATAGCGAAAATTATAATTTAATTTAATCCGTATTACAAAAGTGTTATGTACAATAGACAAGATTGTGGTTTGATTACTATTTTACATGCAACAAATTGATAGTAATTGTTATGACTTCTGATTAACGAGGTGTACGCCGTCTGTTATGAAATAATGAAACCTTGTCTGTGAATTGTCCGTTTCGCCGGTTTGTCTATGGTCAAGACATTAGGCCGTACACACGCGAGATTCTTAACGAATTTTTCCATCCGACAGCGCCTTCCGCTCACACAACCGATTACAAAACGACATGCCGTTTAAAACACAGCTGTATCATTCTAAAACGAACCCGAATACCAGGTGTAAGTTACACTATATACATCTACGACTTAGTACTAACGTCCGTATAGTTCTTTAGCTGTAACTACTAAAACTGTACCGCCGGCGTTCGGATATTATGAACGTATTGTCTGAACGTATTAACGATTCTCTTTCCGTTTCTATGAAGTTCGTTTTCACGAAATCCGAACGCAACATCCCCTTGAGCTCCTCTATGCTTTGGCTCAGACTGTCAGTCCTCGTCAGAAAGCTGAGCTCTTGCACCTTCGCCTCCCTGCTCGCGTGCGCCGTGGACGCTCTGCAGACCCGCAGCGGTTGGTACGTGTTCTCCTTCGGCAGCAGCTTGTGCGAGCCGTTCGCGAGCAGCGTCGAGCCCCGCCGGACTGTTTCGCGGCTGAACTCGACTATTTCCAGTGTGTTTTGGCTCAGGACGAAGTTTTTGTACTCTTTGATGAATATCGTTATCAGCGTGGCTAGCCCCGCCACTATGAGCCCGTAGGATATCATCAGCGCCATGATGGGACCCAACGTAGTGCCCAAGAAGATCCATCTCCAGATTGATGTGGTGATGCCTTCGATGCCCTGAAACAAAATTAAATAAGATCTTTAGAGGTAGATAGATTAATGGCAAAAGCACAGGTAGGGCTATGTCCAGCAGTGGATTGCAATAGGCCGGAGACGATGAGCTCATTGAAATATCTTTTGTCTCTACTTCTACTGCAGGTAACAAGGTAGGCATAATTATTTTTTCTAACCAAGAACTCGTTACATTTAGTTCGCAAGACTTGTACAGATTTTCCAGCTATATAAATATAAACAACACTTCTCCCATCATGATTTAAACCCACCCCTACAGGAGCAAAGTTTAAGAATATACTGGTTCTAATTAATAACGGGAATAAAATGGTGTAAATGTAAACTTTTGGACTTTTCTAACTTAGAATTCCTAGTAGAAATTTATGGTAGTAGCTTAAAGTCTGGACCTGTGCCCGGTGTATGGCAATAGGCTCACCACGTATTCCATAGTGGGACGTAAACGTAACTGGTTACGTCATCAATTACGTTTAGGAGTGTAGAGGAAAAGGGAAGATCTCCCGCCAAGCGGTGTCACTGCCTGGGGAACGTGGTCCGAATGTTAACTTCGGATCTTCTATATATACCCTGATTCTTTGGAACTTCGATAGCGCGTTTGAGGATGCGTCTTCTGATTGGCCAGCCTCAGTACGACGTGTGTGACGTAGTCTATTGCTTACTAAACTCGGTGCTCGTGGTGTTATGCGTGTTCAGCATTTTCCATGTGAGGCGCGCGCTCATATTACAGTAAGCAGTGCGCCGCTACAGGAGTTTACGTTAAGAGTGCTCCACACGCCTCTGTCTACATCTTCGAAGACCACAGGCGTGACGTAACGTTACATGTGAACAAACTTCCATATTGATTTAACAATAAGACCAAATATTCCACGCAATGGGATACCTATGTTTAACGATAGAAGAGAGGATTATGATGATCATGAAACATTTAAGGTACATAGAGAATTAAGAGTATGTGTTGTTGTCATAGATATGATCTGTTCCTCACCTCCTCCACCCACATTATAGGGAAAGTTATATCTGGAAACTTGTCTATGTTGTTCACTCTTATTTTCGTCGCTCTATCCACCTTGAGGTTCAGCTGCACCCGCACGAAACCTTCTATGGGCACACCAATTTTCTGGAACAAAATTAAAATAGCAGATAACATTATTTATCAGTATCTTGTGTTAGTGAATTTTGGATCTTTATATTATGTTTATTTAACGTCTGATTCAGGATTACATAAACTGAACTTTTTGGATAATTAAGTAGTGCCAATTTTGCTGTAATATGGGTGCATGAGCCTGTTTTATTAAATTCAAAGATTTTTTAAAAACAAAGGAATATCATTGGCATATTATAACTTTTGAACAATTACAGACTAAACTGTAATTAATTAGGTAATGTGACTACTGCTTGTGCATTTACCGCTGTTTTCACATAAAAATCTGTTTGCAAAATGTTCTAAAAAACGTAAGATAATTTGGAGCTTTTTAAACACAGTTCCTTTCAAAATTTGCTTTTAGTGACTCAGAAAGCGCAAAACGCCATCTATTGACGAAAAAGTAATGCTGACGTGGCTCTTAAAAAACACGTGTACCTCCATTTCTTAATGTATAAAAGATGACTCTTACAGGTTGTATCATGAAATAGCTCTCGTGTTTTTTCTTTTCAGGACTGAGACCCTCGAAGTCGTCCAGGAGAGTGGGTTCCGCGTCGTAGAAATGTGGGTAGGATAGGTATACTGGAGCATCTGTAATTTGTGTTAAAAGCTTATAGATGAAGAAACAATTAAAATCACGTCTGTAATCCCCGAAGATGTCGGCAGAGGAGTGATATATAAGATCAAATATAACGAACGCCGAACTAGATGGCCGACAAACTGTGTATAAATATGTTCTTCTATGCTCCTAGATACTTTTTTTACTCAAGAACTCGAAGCAAATACTTGTGGTAAGTACATAAATAATTATTCCGAGTGGGCGTCGAATCCACGACCCCCGTTCAGTAGTCAGCGTCTTTACCCACTGGGCCAACGGGCCGGCCGTGCTTTACTCACTGTATTGACACGGGCTTATATTCTGCAAGCCTCGCGGCGGACACTTCTCTCCTTGGCAGTAGCACTGGTTATCGGGGTTCACTTCTGCGGATTCCAAAGCCGAACTTGGCGGCGTGTACACACCAGCCAGGATGCCTGGAATAATTATAAATCAAGTCAAACGAAAACAAGGATTTATACAAGAAAGAACGAACGAAAATAACGTTATGAAACAGATTCATAAAGCGACTATGGATAGTAGATTCGGAAGAGCCAGACTGAGGCGTGTGTACTTCGATCAAATCAAAAACGTCCTGAACGAGGGCAAGTTAAAAGTTCCTGAAGTGGACAAGCGAGTATGACCGACTATTGTGTGTAGTAGAGGCGAAAGAAGTTTGCCAAAGCCGTAACACATGGAACTATTTCAATGCCCATTGAACCTAGGCATTTTATCAAACTTATCTATTTTTCATAATAATACGCCGAAATTCAATAAACATTTTCCTGTGGGGCATGGTTCCCGAAACACTGACAGCATTACTCAGCTAAATTACAATGAAAGTAATAAAAATAATTGCTTTTGCTTTGGTCCCCAGAGACAAGGAAAAACTTGATCGACATTTCTGACAAATTTCTTCGTGTCAATGGACCACGGCCCCATTGTCTCCATTGCTAGCGTCGTAAATGGGTAATATTCCATCAAATAACTGTATTTACAACACATAAGTTTGGGCGAAGTCGGGAGCGCCCCGGCACACGCGGCAATATTCTTGACGTGAGATGGAGTCAATGTATCGACCCACTAGCCATTCCTACTTCCTAGTAAGTACTAAAGCCATTTCATCGGGTCTCTTGCCATCGTTTTTTAAAAGACCCGGGGGTTCCAGCACAGCTGGCGTAGAAACCGTCGCACGAGCCCAAGTCATTAAGAGCACCGTAGCGATATAACCTACCAGCGCTCCTGGTACTGGATAATTTGTAAGCCAAATGTACTTTTTCAGCCAAAAAAATTTTCTGAGAAATCCAGAAACAAAAAACGTACAATTAGGAGAAACGTAGCTAAGGAACATAAACATCTATAAATCAGTTCAGTGTCTTCCGTACTATTTTCCAAACTTACCTTCTTTATATACATCCTTCTGGTATTTTAAAGGCAGAATTCTGCACAGGTCCTTGTCGTAAACGTAAACGATGTTATCTTTCGTGATGGATCTCGGAGGGAAGAAGGAACCTTCAGAGGCCCTGGAAAAAAGATATTATCCTAAGAGAAGTGAGATACCGGAATGGTTTGTAAAAGTTCCACACGCTTCAGAAAATGAAGGAATTTTCAAAAATTTTCGCACTCCTAACAACATTACTTGTATTTCGTGTCCCTTAAGCATGTCTATATGTATATATTTATACGTATATTTCTAGTTTATCAGCCGTCTGGTTACCACAACAGAAGCTTTCTTGATGCTTAATTTAGAAAAAAATATTTCACATTTCTATCTCTTTTTCGATACTTTGTGTTTTCGGGCTCATAGAAATTCTAGTCGAGGGGTGAAAGCTTTTGGAATCAGCGAATTTTTCTAATTCCGAATCAAACCCAATATCGCTCAAAATGTCGGTTAAAACAAGTAGGCTTTCACCCTCAAGA
The DNA here is from genome assembly GCA_018245615.1 of Mimoniades ocyalus. Classification (NCBI taxonomy): domain Eukaryota; kingdom Metazoa; phylum Arthropoda; class Insecta; order Lepidoptera; family Hesperiidae; genus Mimoniades; species Mimoniades ocyalus. The sequence continues at coordinate 5,300 of DWDV01001932.1, read as the reverse complement.
AAGGGTGAAATAAGCTTTTTTCCTAGGCACTAGTGCTCCGTCTTAAGACGCATCTGCGCGCACCATGAGGCGGGATCGTGAACAGACGCTAACATATTACACAATAAAAAAGTACGTAAATAAAGCGACGCAGTAATGTATTAAAGTAAGGTCCAGCCCTGCTCGCGATGTAAATGAAGATGAAGAATGATTAACTAAACTTTTTAAAATTTTAGTTAAACTTTCAACTTTACTTGAACTTTGACCAGCGGTATATTAAATGGTCGCAATGAAGCATTTCCTGATGTTTAGGTACTTTAATAGAATATTATCTTCCGGACACGCAAGCTGACCTGTAGCCCACTTTGGTCACGACAAATATATGAAGAGCCTTCGCCTCTACCAACAGACAAACAAAAGAATGGACGTGTTCTTAGATAAATAACTCATCGATGAGATAAATGTTGGACGCAAGTGCTGGCATATATTGTGTACTATTTAAGTATATATTTAGTTAAAGGAACTCGATAATATTTCCAAACATAGATTATATTCCTAGTTACAACGTGGTAGAAGCGCGGCAGATCTGTGCGTCTAGACATATGTGGCACCCAGTGTTCTCTGCCCACAGCGTAAGGCAGCTGGCGTGATAACGTTATAATTATAATAATTCACTAACTGATGCATACGGTAATATGTATAAATGTTTGAATTTTATTATAAAAATCTCTGCACTCGTAGTTGTTAATGTAAGAAAAGCAGATATAAGACTAATATTTTGTTATTAGTAAAATATTCTTGTGACTTGGCCGGTGTTGTCCTATGCGAGGGTCGGCTTGCTCGCTGTTAGCGGGTTGCACGAAACAATCCATTTGTTATTCCAAAACAGCGTTAATAATTGTAAGTTTTTTTTTTCGTTGTAACAATATTCGATGGTCCTGACTATCACAAAAACACAAAAAACTCGTCATAATTGATCTAACCGTGTAGCAGTTTAATGACATACACATGTACAGAAAAATATGTATATACATTATAGAAATATAGAGATTATTATGCAGTTATGCTATGTACGTTTTATTTATCTACATGTGGGTAAACAATAAAACTAAGGTGTCAAAGGTTTTTCCATATTTTTCATCGAAATATTGAAATACATATTTGTTCAATTATACATTGGTTACTTAAAGATGGCGCTTGGCTCTTGGTTGTATGACAGTTAAATGTCAAATTACATTATCATTATGAGCCCGTATCAGTCTCGACTGGCTGCACCCAGCTGCTCAGCTTGTGCCCACAGGCCGGTGGGCGTCCTACCTTGCTTTTGTCGATTTATATCAGATTATTCTTATATTTCAGATCACGTTTATAAATATATGAAGGTTCAGGTTGCGCCTGGATTTTGTCGTTAGGTTGTCGTCAAACTTTATCGGATACTTTCGACTAATAAAACGATTCATGTTTTAATAGGCTTCTAGATATTCTACCCAGAAGGGAATAAAATAGAGGTTTGATATTAAAATGCCGTCGATTTGGAAATTTTACATCTAAAAGGTTGGATGTACGTTTTCGGTTTACAAAAAGAATTATAAAATTTTGTATTATTATTTTATTAAACGGTTTATAAAAATATTTTTATAGGTTTTTGGGATTCCTACCACGAAGGGAGTGGAATGGGGGTTGAGAGATTGTCTGAAATTTCGTTGGTAGTTATACATCTGAATTTTAAGATTTATTCTCTTGGTTAACAGAAAACATATGGTATATTGGAATGCGTTTTAATTTCGCTGCGCATTTAATGCGCTGCGCAAACAAAGCCGCGGGCGGAAACTAGTTAACTATAAAGTTAACTCATGCAAACAGCATCGTAAAAACTTCCAACAGTGCGCAAGAATTTAATGTTTTATAATAATTTTAATATACATACAATATTACCGGTACGTATTTTAATTGTTCTCGTGACTGTTTATAAGGAATATGACATACATCACATTTAATGGCTTACGTTTATTAACGCGAGAAACCAGTACGTACCTTCATACATATACTGTTTAAACATGAATTTTCAAATTATCTAATTGTTTTATTTGTAAGATACTTTGTAAGCAAATATCGACATTGGGCACAGTGTGTTTTTTGCTTAGCTTGTAAGAGCCGTAGTGTACCTAATGGTATAAGAAAGGTTGTTTGAAAATTCGAAAAAAGGGATTACAACATTTGGGGTAATTTATTGGCATATCTTACTTACTACCTTACTTGTCATCATCATCACCATCGACACTTCCGTCGTCCCACTGTTGGGCGCGGGCCCCCGAATTACAAGTTGTCATAGCCACGCTGTCCAAGTACGTATTAGTAGACGACAAAAGCTTGAGAGAACATCATGAAGAATTCTAAATTTGTACTTAATGCTGCGAGTATTAGCTTCGAACCCCATACCCTCGGAATCGGAGGATGAAAATTATACCACTGAACTATTACCGCTTAAAATATCTCTTAACTAAAATATTTCTTAAAATGTTATGGTGCGTGGGGACAATAAGTTTTTTAAAGCCAATGTGGTCAAACGTGTGCCCATATCTAAGTTTAAAGTAAATTGAAGGGCTTACCTGATATTGTTGCAGGGTCGGTCCTTCCAGTACGGCAGATGGTCTAGGCCGTTGATCTTGTCCAGGTAGCCGAACCTGTCCATGGACTGTCCCGTGTATATCGTGGACACTTCGTCCAGCGTGCCATTTCTCTGGAAACAAGGAAATGTTAAGACACGCGGACTGAGATGTTGATGGGCTCCGTTTAAATGCAGGTCTATGCCACTTGAAACATGGATTAAACTATGGTTATGCTTGAACGGGCTATCCTTAATAATTGATAATGGAATTATATTTATATAGAAATAGAATACATTAGAAATATGTATATTTATTGTTTGAAATAAGGAAATTGTTAGTTGTTTTGGACTTATTTATTTAACGTAGAGCTCCGTTTTTTTTTAAATCTGAGCCTCTGAGAATCTTAGAGATTGATCCTATGTAACTTACATGAATTAATTAGTTAATTGAAATTAGGTACGCAAGCAATTTGGCGTTATTCCACAGCAGTGGTGGTAGTGGGTTCATTCCTGGGCGACGTTCGTTTTGTTTGAATAGAAGGAAAATCTCACCGCTAGTAACAGTCCCATTTGGCTGTTCGGTCGCTTGCCCTTCGGGTAGAAGTAATGTGCTAGGGTGACCAGAGGGTCGTCATATCTGTAAAGATAATTAACATGTATTCAATATTGACTATCGTGGTGTAAACGAGCCCCAGGGCCCGGTGGAGCGGCACCGATCAGGTCAGGTTTGGGAGAGGAACGTGCCAAGGTATCTGAATTGCCTTACAATTTTTTGGACTACTGCCAGTGCCAGCATACACACCTCACATGTCTTAATTAAGGGTGTGGAAATGTCTAAGGTACAGGTTTCCGGACATTTTGCTTCAGAGTTGTAGTGTTTACAGGAACGCTCCTCCATTCCCAGACGGCGCGCGATAAATCCAGATTAATAATGAATATTCAATTCGTTTCCTAATATTGTCTCCATTTAAACAGGTTCACGATGATAAATATAATTTATAATATATAATTATAAAATACAATGTACAATTCACAATACTATACTATACCTACTATTTATATAGGTATGCTTGTTTGGTTTCGATGTGATCAAGCAATATAATATATTATACAAGCATGATTGAAATGTCACGTCGAGTTAATGCAGTATTTACAGCGCGTTAATGAAATCCTCGGTCACGTTTTGGAATTTTGTTATAGAAATAACAATGTTGCACCAGCACGGTGGGCGTCGACGCGAGAACGAATTTAATTATGTATTTCAATACTTGTTTAAAACATCTCATAATTAAATTTACGAGCTCGGGTCGACTCCGAAACGAGATGTACATAACTGCATATATGTATGTGAGTTAAGTTGGTATGTAATTTTTTCATGTATATACGAGTATGTATTTATCTACTAACAAAACGTCTAATACTAAAATGAAGTAGTCAAAGAAAGATATATAATAAACGCTAAAGTGGGGTCTGTTATAGGGATAAATAATATTAGTGGACAGTTGAACCGAGAAAGATATTAATCAAATGAAAATAAATAAAAATAAACGTAATATGTAGTTATAAAATAATTAATTAAAATAAGGATATTGTAGATATTCGAAACAAAAAAAAAACATAGCTAAGAATATTTTCGGAAATAAAACTAATGAATCTTGCTTGAATAACATTACTGAGAAAAACAATATATAAATATGTCTGGACGCGCTCGTGCGTGTGACGTGTGGTAGATTGCAAGCGATGAGTAAAGTTAGCAGTGTTAGCCGCGATGTACACTTGGATGGGCTCTACTTGCATTTTCACATTTTGGAAGGAATGTTATCCGTTTCGCCCCGTTTCGTTATTATTACATATAAACGAAAAAAAGAAAGAAAGAAAAAAGAAAAACAATTTTTCATCAACTGAGTACACTAGTACCTAATATAAATTATAAACTCAATATTAAATCTAAATGACAACTATGCTTACATTTATTATAATAAAGAACTATAATTATAATTATTAATATTAAATCATTAATAATCTGATGAAAAAAACCAAAAAGTGATTATAGTGATATAATGACGGCAGCCTTAAAAGCAGACGAGTTGATTACTACGAGTAGGTCGTAAAGTGGCGCGCGGCGGCCCGCTCACGTGGGGCAGACCCGTTTAACGGATTGTATATACAAGCGAATGAACGAAGGAAGAGCTGAAGATCGATCAGGACGGAAACGGCCTGATGATGGTGTAGACAAACCAATGTATTAATTTTTCCTTTATACATTTACTACAATTTACATTTACCACCACTAAACATTCCATAAAGATTATAATAAATTTCTCATTAAATTTAAAAGGGTTTAAAGTAATTTAGCCAACCGTGCAAGACATACGGATGAGCTTCTTTTGATTTTTTCATGGACGGAGTGGTCAAACACAGTATACAGTACAGTGTAGAGTATTTACAGAGATATAATCTTTGACGAAAAACTTCATTACCTATGTAACATAAATTATAATTATTAGTTGCGTTCGAATTTCAACCACCTCTAGACGACTACATATTATTGTCATGAAATACGTCACTGTATATGTAGACTATACTTATATACTTTATATCAACAGTCAAACCTTTTGCGTTATCCAAATATACAGAACATTGGCTTCTAGATGGATACATGCTAATATATGCATACCAGCGTATTGTGTGCATTTAAAAAGAAACATGCATA
>DWDV01001931.1:0-12319 GCA_018245615.1 Mimoniades ocyalus | reverse complement strand
CTTTGCGATTCTCTTCTGTTTAAGAAGATTATTCTCTTACTTAATTATGAAGTTGAAAATGCTTTACAATACGTACAGCGTGGCAATTGAAATTATGCAAAAATTGCTACATTGTATCTTAGAAAATGCGAGTCTACAAGTCAAAGAAAATACCAGTTCTCGATTATTTGCCCCGAGTTACTTTATATGGATTTCTTTTGTTAACCCTAATTTATTCGATCCCGCCTAATTGATATTAAACTAGTGACGAAAGCAAAGAAAGCTTTGTACATTTTCAACTCATTGTTATACGGACCTATAATAAACATTATTCATGTAATTTAATGTACGGCTCAGGGTCATTTTATAGCCAAAAGTTCCCTTGAATTAATGTCTTTACAAAGTACAGCTTTATGTCGCTTTGTGAACTTTGGTATAAAACAGATCAGTTGCATAAAAATAAATGCGTAAAATTTTTAGAAACTTGTAAAATAAAAAAAAAATAAACTTTCTCAGGAACTTACATTCAACATGGCGATAAATATGGCTTATATATTTAAAGATGTGGACACAAGTAATATCAATTTAACCGTTGTTTGCTGAAGAAGCCTCCGTGTAACGTGATTCTATTATATTGCAGAGAGTAAAGTACGAGCTAACGTAATTAAGTACCAGGATGTGCACACACGTATCTAATTATGGTGTGCTGCAGGGAGGTGTATTAAGTCTGGTGGTGTTGTATGGCGAAAGCAGTAAATATTGGTACTGCGTGCGAGCGAGTTAAAATGTACAAAATCATTTTGATTGCTGCATGAAACATTGTGACTCGTTTCGTGCCGCAACAAAACAAGTAGATTTGTGAACATTTCTATACTTCACCTCATTAATTATGTGTTAGATATTTTTAGTCTGCTTACGTTTACACAATTACAGCTTGACGTAATAATATACGTTTTTATTTGCCTATTTAATGCTCCATCAAAGAGTTGGTATCAACTGGGCCTGAGTATTTACACGCTGTTTGAATTGATTCCGCCATTATGCGTGATTATACTGCGTACTTGCACTTAACAACGAACTCTATTACCATCGGTATGTCTTAGATGTGTACTATAGAAATATGGAATGAATAATGAAAACATTGCGAATGATTATTGTAACAAACAATTTCAATGGCTTTGATTATTTGGATATGTGACAAATACTTTCATCTATTTCTTATTTAGACTATAGGTCTAGACTTACATATTTGAATGCGAATTTTGATATCTTCAAATAGATGTACAATGTTCATTGTTATGGATTGCTGTTCTTTCCAATATTACTGAATTGTCTACTGTCTGTCAAAATTTATAACTTCAAAAATATGACACACTGCTTACAGTCTTACCATACATACAACGAGCCGTATGTGATTCGTGACTTGAAAACATATTACGTAGGTTTTTCAAAGAAAATATTACTTTCTACAGGATCATAATCATCGCCATCCTCAAGTCCGCCGCCTTTTTTTTATTCCACATTGTCACACTCGCCTCCTTCTACAATTTTAAGTTAACGAATATATGCGACGACTACAAATGAGTCATACAGTTACAACAAGAAGTGTACGTGTTCCGTAAAAGGTGATACCTAAGCAAGTATACCTAATATGTGCACTAATGTTGATTTACGGCAATGAGTTACGAGATATAAATTGATTTGACAATTATAGGCTTCGTTTCGAGCGAAGTAGAAATCTCAGAAAAAATTAAAAGCAACGAAACCCTGTTTAAGAACGTGTCTTTGAGTGTTTTATTTATAGATGCGATTCGATCAATCTCTTAGTAAAAAAAATTGTAAACAAATAAGTTTTTTTTTTTTTTGCTGTCTTTTCCAAATTTCTTGAAGGTCTTGAACACGGCTAAGTAAATTTTTGTATATCCGAAAATTATTACTGATATATATAGCACTTCTAAATATACCCAACCTGATTCAGTGTTAAATCTATACCATAATTACGGATATTGAACAGTTTCTAGTTATCCATAATGACCAGATCCATAATTGACTGTATCAGCTTTAAGGTAACAATTAAAAAAAACTAATTTTAAACATATGTACAACATTATTTAATTACATATAATTGTTGTTCAATCCTAATGATTATATTACTTCATCATCAATATCTTTTTAACCGTTCCACTGTTGGGCATAGTTTTATCATCAGAACGAAAATACTTAAAGCTACCGTCTGATGATTTGATTACGAAAAATTATTCCAAAGGAACCTCTCGCCAGTATCCAATGAACATCTGTTCAAGATTAAGTTCACGATCCCATCTTATCTTGCCTTATGCGGTAACTACATAGTTGTTATCAGTCGCGTCACTCGGGCTCTCGTGGAAATGACGTTTTCCTACCCTAAAATGTGTTCTATAAATTGACCACGACAATTAATTGTCTTTATCCCAAACTTGGTATAATGACAATTAATTGTAATTATGCCAAATTGAAAAAGAGGAAATAATTTCGAAATCATTCTTTTAATATATTCCTTATAAGTACATTATGTAGCAATTACTTTTTTCGAAAAAAAGTTTCCCGTGCAGATTATGTCTTTGTTCCTATTTTATTTTCAGTATACACAGGAAATACTCGTAATGTTTCAGCCATTACTCCTCGTTTTCTGAGAGTTATTGGGCGAAATGTAACAAAAACACTAAACTCAAGCCCAATATACCACAAACACAAAATGTACGGTTGAATTAATATTTCTTTTATACTGTAAGAGAATCCATAAATAAATAATTAATTCAAGTACCGAAACTCACAGCTGCAGTATTGTAATCGTACGTATAGCTACAAAATTTAATCTTCAACACTATTATACATACTCATACAGACATTACTTACGCGTTCTTACTTGTAATTTTAACTGCGAAGATGGCTTTGTCTATGTGTTTATTAGGATTTCGTATCAAAATCTAGATATCTAAACTGAATTAAAACAACACGTTTGCGACACTTTGTATGTTAAAACACCTTAGGCTATATACCGACTTGCTTTCTCATTATACCATTATATCATTATTTCTATAAATAAATATTATAATTTAATGTTACGTATTATAATTTGCCTTTTTAATCCTACGAAAACAAAGGTGCGAGTATAAGCTAGTAGGTATTACAAAGTATGTACATATATACTGTAGTTACGGATACATAATAAATTAAATTGACTGAACTACTTAACATATTGTGGAAAATGGGTTAGATACGCGAACACAGGCCAGTGTTATAGTTTACGGTCGACTAATAAAGAACCTTGTCGAAGGCAATCTAGCTAGATGGTATGCTAATTATATTAGTACGTTTAGTTCAGTAAGATGCCAGTACACCTAATTAACTATGGAAATATTATTGAGAGCGATAATACCTCAAGTACCTGTCACGCACGGGTCAACATAATATGTAATTTTTTTCGTGCATAACTACGACTGTGAAACTGAAATTTTCTTTGCCGCGGTTTTAGAGATTCATATGACCAGATATTCATATGTTTTAATATATTTTAACATTCTCTTTAATGTTTTCGTATTAAAAATGGGAGTAATCTGCGCGAGCGATGGTAAAACATTAACGTATTGTATATATATCACTGGTATAGTTGACGGGTAAGTACAGAAGTCAGGGCCGCGCCGGGTGACGCCCACGAATCCCTGACCTAGATGTGCCATGACCATCTTCACCCACGGACCGCACATTTACTAATAAAACCACCAACAATAATAATGTTACCTAATCTGATACTTGGGGGACCCTACGAATATTAAATGTGCGTCCACTTTGAAACTGACACCTTTTATGAGAATAGGTAACGACATAACATTGTTGCTATAATGTATCTGCTATATTTAAATTAAAATGAACATGTTTTCGTCATTCAACTCCAATTGTATCACTAATTACTTTCTAAAACAATGTAAACAAAATACTTCATACAACATAAGAACCACCTTGAATCATCATTGGTATTGTACCTTTATAGTAAAGAAGTGCGTTTTAAGTCTCAAAAATAATCTTAATGGGACATTGTAATCGTAAACGTGATGCGTAAGTGTATTTTTCCTTCAGGGGTGGGCAGGGTATACCACATTCCCACGTTTCAATAGTTACGTTAGACGCCCCACAATGGAATAGTTGGTAAATGAATACAAAAGATCAATAAATTAATATAAGATAATAATTTCACAAAGGGCTTCCGTTTCATTAAAGGGAATAAACGTTATCGTTAAAGATAAGTGATGATTCGATCTTGGCGTGCGCTTCTTCTAATTAGTAAATTACCCACGGCCACAATAAGGGGTTAATTTTGTCATCCATTGAATTTCCAAGCGGGCACTGTGATTAGAAATACATAACTGTATAAAATGTCACATAACGCCCGTAATACCCGAAGAGATAGGCAGAGGAGTGTAGTACACTTCAGTTACGTTATTAGGTCCATTGAATAGGGTTAAGCCTATTGCTTTACGTCGGGGACAAATGTAGACTCCGAGCTTCTACTAGGAATTTCAGGTTACGGTAACCCAATAATACCCGTGCCAAGATTCGAACCCAGGAACTCTCGCTCAGCATTCGAGCTTGCATTCACTTGACCAACGAGGCAGTTGTATACTCGTACTCGTATATACGAGTTGTAGAGTAGGCTTTATCTATAGTAGGTATAATCTTTAAAAAAAAATAGGTTTATTTCTTTTTATTATGTTTTATTATTTTATTAGGTTTAATTCTTCTAATACGAATAGTTGTTTTATTCGGTTTAATTCTTTTATTCGGTTTAATTCTTTTATTCGGTTTAATATTTTCAAGCCTCCTATGCGCCGTTTTGGTTTGGCGAGGGCTATTGTGCTTCTAACGCCTAGCATATTTGATACGTTGTAGACTTTTGGTTTGACGTGAACATATTGAACAGAAAATTAAGCCAGTTTAATAATTCTATTGACAATTTTGCGTCTTAATTCATAATCATGTAGTCTATTACATTTCCTATTGGATGCAAACTTAATAGACTCATATTTTTAAGAAATTATACTCGATTTATGTTCAAATTTAATTTAATACTCAGAGCTACATAGATTACATAGACTAAAGTTAATTGTCAATAGTAAGCAACTGTTATTCATCGAAAAGTTCAGACGATACCATTTTATACCGTCGATACAGACGATACCGTCTTATGTGTATAAGACGCAACACAAATATGAAAATAAAATAATTTGAGAAATATGTACGTATTTTCCAAATTCAATATTTCTGGCTAACCTTAATTATTATCAAAATTAAAAAAAATTGCCTCTGTACCAGCAGTGTGGGAATTTCGTACTTAATCGCTACAATACTTCTCTGCAACTTGTAATAAACTTCTTATAAAAGCAACATACGCGGTGTACGCCTTATGTGAAAGCAATCAAGTGAATCATAAAAACAAAATTAACTATCTAGAGAGGAAATTGTAATATCGAATATTATTTGCTAATCCGTTAAAGCAATTACTTTGATCTAGAATGTTCGCACAAATCATCTTTTTATAGCTGCTCTATCCAAGACACCCATATTATGTTGTTATGTAATAAAGACAAAATTCGTTATCGCAATTAAAAAGTTCCATAGGTTATTTAGTGAATAAAATCCACATTTTGATTGTATATTATGTGATAGGCTAGAATTTCGCCGCAATACTGCCTGATGGAAAGCGCAGTAGCGTCCTAAGATGATGGCATAAATGTTTTATTATTGTAATAACTATTTCATTTTATATAACGTGTAACAATGACTATAAACGATAACAATATATTAATATGCTATTGACTGCTGTTATTTCTTACAAATTAGTTGAATTTTGTAAATTATACGAAGATAACGATGTGAAGGAAATCTTTTTTCATTTTCAATAGGTACTTATTTGCAACAAAAAATTTGAAGGCGGCATCTAATTTTAGTATCATCTCGTTAAATGTTACATTATTCTGCATTCTTAGAAATTTACACATTTATATCGAGTATCCTTATTGAGAGTTTATAAAACATTTCGACATATATGAATGTGTTAACAGAGCGCTTAATCTTTACTTCTTTCGTCATGTCAACGAAGGCAAATCTTTCACTGACTTTCACGCTCTAGTCCGACTGACTGGCTTTATAAAGTTTGGTCATCGAGCTGTGTATTCACCACCCTGAGAAACTAGTCTTACATCGTTATTAAACATGACTAACGCGTTGCTGATCTTGATGACCAATCGTTCACATTGCAACAAAACTACCTCATTGATATCGACTCAAAGCTGCTAAACAAGTAGATTTTTTCATACTATTCATAAAGCCACAAACTCGGGTTTTACCTCCAATGATGCTTCATAACAACCTCATAGTATTAATAAAGGTATTTCTTTACACCATAATCTTCATATATTTCGCAACACAACACAAATTAAATATAGTAGACGTTAGAGCACATAACAGAAAATTGGAAAGTTGTTAATTTTTACAGTTAGTGTTATTTCTGATATATAACCATAATATATTTATTTGAATGCTTCAATATTTCATTGATGTTAATCGATGAAATGTTCCTTTATTAAAACATCAACAATACCCACCCTGGGACGGATTGTTGAATTTAAAAAGATTAGAGTAAACGGAGGGTTGCGGAAAGTTCACAAAACAATGTAAACACTTAATTAAGAACAAGGTGAAATTGAGCCGCGCCTGTGATTCATCAATTGGAAATAATTTACAAGACTAAAGTAAATAAACCGTTTTGTATCACTACTGTTGAATACTTCGTAATTAAGGAATGGTTCTTAGACTGAATAACACTTACAGCTACCGATCTTGAAAATGTTTCAAACTATAATCTTTAAAATAATTATCAATCGTTCGTTTTATATATTTACGAGTATCTGGCTTATGTTAAGTTTCTTAGTCTAATTAAGAAAATGCCAGTTCAAACAATACTATTTATTTTATTTGTACGCATTCGTGAAGGATACATTAAATATTAAGGCTATCTCCTCTTTCTTGAGAATCGCGGAGACCTTGTAAAGAAAGTTGAACGACGTTGAAGAGTAAGTCACAAAAGTGTAATCGACTTACATAGCATACTTTCTCTTTGTAATAAGATAATGAAAAAGAAATTAACAACTTTAAAAATCGAAGCAAAGGCTTTGTTAAAATGATAATCCTTCAATAAACGCTACGATCATATTGCGGTCCCTTCAACCTTGTTACCACTTTTCACTTAGAGCCGCTAATTGTTATGCTGACAGCTTGTGTACAGCTGACCTACCTGAAGTACATTGTGTCTAACTAACTCTATTATTTTTCACTTCTCAATACATATCAGTAACATTAATATTAGAGAAGCTTTGTACTTTCAACAGTATAATTGTCTTAAATTTTTCAGTATGCTACCCTGAAATTCTGTATGAAAATATCATTTAAAACATAACATAAGCGCAGCATAAGAAAATGACGAAGTCAAATATTTTTTAAGTCCTTTGAGAATATCCCCGGTATATTCTAAGTGCACTAATAGTAATTCTTGTATACATTTATGATAAACTGTTTATTGAATAAACGTGGTCATATAATGTGTGCGTCTAGAATCATAAGTTTACATACATAATGATATAACATGAAATTACACATACATAACATGTACATAATAATATAACATGAAATTGAATAAGGCGCGTAGAAATATTAGTTGTGTTGTAGTTAATTTTGTTCGAGTTTTCTCGAAAGAAACATATTTTATGAAACGTGTATGTCAGTCAGCGTCAACCTGCCTTAATACCTGAGTTATTACTTCACATATATGATAACTATATTATATTAATATAATACCAGTAGATATACTGGTATTCAGGGCTATATTCTCGTAAATGTCATTTGAGTCGTGAGATAAATTTATTATATAGGAACAAGAGCTATGATCAATATAGTATATAATATTACTCTTTTATATTCCCACTACACGTTTAGTACCGTGACTGGCTTGTTTGATCTGGTACCCGTAAATCTATAGCATAGTGATGTAACGACTCTACATAGGCATAGACTAGACGAGAGACTTTTTGTTTTTAAACCTTTGAAAAAAGCTAAGAGATTAAGTCTTACGTGGGAAAATATAAAAAATATTTGAAGTAGAGAATGGCATACATAGAGATTGATTATTCGTATATACTTATCAATAACTTAAGAGAAAAACCGGTTGACATACTCGTTGATAATGCAAATCAGAACACGACGATAAAAGATAAACACCACAATCGTTATGGCCTTCAATATTTCTAGCTGCTTTTATTATATTCTAATTTTATTATATTCATGGTCGTAATGTAATTTACAAACAAAGTTAGCGAAGATCTACTTACATTTGTAACAAACAATTAATCCAACGAATCTGAAATCCGATCACGTGTACACACAGAGCTGGACACCCATTAGTTTGACATCGTACATGCGGATATGAATTTATTGTTTATTATCGGTTCACGTTGTAAGCGTGACGGGGTGGCATTTCCCTACGCGGTGCGAGCGGCGGGCGCGGTGGGGGTGTGCGGGTCTGAGTCGGAAAACTCGCGGAAAACGTCGAAGCGACGTACGTGCGTAGTTGTGGACGACCGCGGCCGGACTGATGAACCCGCCATTGATAACGCGACGATACGCGACGACGCCTCGGAAAATGGAAATAAGCAATTAAGGGATTACAATCTATAAAGGATAATAAAACATGGCTGAATTTCGTTTCCAATTGTGTACGATATATAGATACGCGCATAACGATCAATATTTTTACGTTTTGAACGAATAGCTCTTGTCGTATTTTAATTAGAAAATTATAATTATAAAATTAATTTATCATAAAACTTTTGTTACAATATCGTTTACTGAAATGATGTTAATATTAATAATAAATTCCCTACAGCTATGGAATCAGAATTAACGAGCTCATTTTAATTCCTTGATATGAACAACGTTTTCCATTAAACATGCATCAATTGTGATAGACGTAATTAATTAACAAATAATTGAAATGGCTATTTAAATTGCATTAAATGAATTGAATTAAATTTATACTAACCAATTTCGTGGTTCCATGTGACTAACCTGACAATCTGAGACTACATTTAACTAATTGACAAAACTTTATTATTAAAATTAAATAAATAGGCCACGATGTTAATGCCTATTCCAGCAGTGAACTACAATTATGATGAAAATAAATTTATCTATGATAATTAATAAGTTATATAATTTTAAAAAATGACGCGTTACCCTTGCTTATTTTGACCAGAGGCTTATGTCCAGCAATTATGTAATAAAAGGTTCGTGATAACTGCTATGATGAGGCTAGGATTACTCATCTGTTTTTTCGAAAAGTCAGGCCAAACAAAAATCTCCATTTAATATATATGTATGTATGTACCTCAAGACGACGCACGATTAAGTACTCGTATTTTTATTGAGTCTCGGTAGCAATATCAAAGAGTCAATTCTCGTAATAGGACTACTAATATATTAACTTTTTATAGGACCGTAAAAGGATCGGATTCATTGTACCTTTCGCAAGCTGTTAGCGCGCCGTGTTTGTAACTGAACGCCTGTTTATTGTTAACCCTTGTACTTATAATAAACGAGAATTATGAAAATTGATATGCTTTGTTGTAGTTGAAAATTATATGTATTGTTTTTCTTTAATTCTCCTCATTTATATTGTTAATAGAGTGTCCACATTTAGTTATTATGAGGACTAAATGAGTATATTTAGTACACGATCAAATACATTTCCATTCGCCCTTTAATTCGCACTTCACCGTCCGTCGGGACAGGAAGGGCCGAAAATAAACTGGAACAAAATATCTCGAAATAAACTCAGACCTAGTTTATTAGTAGTTTCTTTGAGTTGCTGTGGAAGCAACGCGTTGTTTATTTGAATTTCTCTTATGGCAAATTTTTTGTTACTATCCTACTACAAATAGTAAAACATTAAAAAAATAATGAATACAAATGATTATGCTCAACGCTCAATGTAGTACTATAATTATTACGTGCTGTTAATAAATGAATATATGTATTAAAAAAGTATTATCTACATATTTCAACTAAGAAACAAAAGCCAAAAATGAAATAAAAATTTTGCTACATAGTTTTTACTATTTTTGTTACTAATAAAACAGGAATGTAAAAATAAAGTTATTATAATATTAATTTTGAATAAAACTTTTCATATTAAATTTTAGAATCCATCAAATATTTTCTCTTTCCAGCATGTAATTTTTCAATTTTTATTGTCTTATTTTAGAATAACATTTTTCTATATTTTACACTATTTTAGAATGCTTAGGTATTTCATTTTTAATGCAACCAATGACGAAGCTTGAGGCAATTAGCATTTAGAATTTTGAACATTCGTTTTAATATTAGAATATATTCATGTTAAGACTGACCTCTATTACCCATACCCACTACACAATCGTAGTAGAACTTGACCTTGAGTGTGTTATATCTCTAACTAGATTAGTTAAAATATAATATATAATATAAATACTTGAACATTTTTAAACCACGTATATATATGTATATATATATAATTAATATTTCTCTACCTTCTTTAGTTTGAATTCCTACTAGAGCAGAGACGAAGCGGAGCGTCGCGGTATATACTTGTAATGGCATATTGAGTTCTATCTCCCTTACGTAACATACATATTAACATTTTTTCGAGTTCGACGCGAGATTGCGCACGATGTCGCGCGCCGTTATAATTTCTGTATACAAATTTGCACGTTATTTAAAAGAGATCAACATTAAAAAGTCGCGACGCTCCGTTTCGACTCGACGAGCTTCGATGGAACTGAGTCTTAAAAATCATGGTTGTATGAAATTTAAATTTACTATTAAATGAATAGACGCTTGTATTACGTGTAATCATATACACTAGTAAAAACTAAAGATCTATTTTCTTAGTTGTATATATCTGTACAATTCAATACATAATAACAGAGTACAAGGTTAGGTATGGGCAATGTTAATTTTAATAAAAATAAAAACATAACTTCTGGACTCTACTGGCCTTGGTTCTTCTGCCGTGGGATGACGAGCTGTAAAAGGCTGCAGGCAGAAGATGGATACGGCAAGCCGAGGACAGGTCGCGTAGGCGTTCACTAGGGGAAACCTATATTCAGCAGCGGACTGTCATAGACTGATTATGATGATGGATACTACCATAAAAGTTAACTATAAATTTGAACGACGTATTATTAAATTGTATGGAGTTGAGTCACGTGTGTACTTTCCAAGATAGTCCGTCTGGTGAAAACCACAAGTGACTTAATACACAATTTATTCCGGTACATTTAGATATTCATAAAACTTTTAATAGTAATACTTGACCTACATATGTCTAGCACTTTAAATTACAAATTGATTCTGTTAACTAATGACTTAATATGCATAGGTTGTTTCTCATTGAATCGTGCTATTTTCTTAAGGTCAAAGTAGCTCAAATGTCTCATAACACATTATTTAAAATGTCGCCTAAGCTGATATTATTATTTCGCTTATTTTTGCCGCGTAAATTATAAAAATATGCATGTTAACTTCTAACTTGTTTAAGTTTAAATAACGTTTCGGTGTGCACATTGTGGTTACAAAATCACGTATACCTACAACTACCAAAAAATAGAACTGACTATAACTGACCACAGGGCTCCTTAGGTGTAGTAACACCTCCAAAGTAACTTGACCAACGCGACTAAGCCAAAATATGATGAACAGTATTATGGAGTAATATATACCAGCTTTCGTATTCCTGCAGGCCTGTTAGCGGTAATCTACATATATCTATCATTATTACGTAAATTAGTGCGATTATACCTTAATGATATGTACTGCAAATAATTTGTACATAAACACTTACTTCCACGCATGCATAATCGTTTGGTATAAAAAATATTCCACTTGGTAACAATGTTCACTATGTTATACTTGGCAGATAGAACACGATAACTAATATGAATTTTATGAGTGTCAATTGTTTGACCTTAATGCGATTACAGTCCAATTGTCACTATTGGACTCCTTAGGTTACTGCCTCTTAATAAATTGACATTTTCTACGCCAATTATGGAATTTGGGAGCAATTTATATAAGCAAAGTAACATCACGCCTGTAATCCCCGAAGAGGTAGGCAGAGGATATTGCCATATACCGGGCACATATCCAGACTCCGAGCCACAATTAGAAAATTTAGTAGTGCCCGACCCGGGAATCGAACCCAGGACCTCCCGTT